>ML120590.1:7546-41401 GCA_003788595.2 Choiromyces venosus 120613-1
CACCCAACACCCGTTCGTGCCAGAATGAGATGATTCAAATATCATGTTACCGACTAATGTAAATTATCCAATGGGCTCCTGCGTCTGTACTGTCCGACCTACCGACCTGCCTACCTACGTGCCTATGTACTTCCCTTAGCAATTGGTATATCACGACCTTGGGTCCTCCCCTCTTCTACGAGGGAGTTAAGGTACTTTTTTTTTTTCCTTGACAGGAGTCCCTCCCTCCCAAATATGACAAAGGTTTTAGTGTACTGGTGGATAGATTTTCGTTTGTAACTAGACTACTCCACCGGTACTAATCCACAGGTACTGCTACGTAAGTTACCTGGTTTCAACCACAGGGTAGTTTTAGAAGGGGCGGGCGTCTTACCATCTCTGTCAGGTGTCTTGTCTAGGTACAATTGAGGCTAGCTTGGGAGGACGGGCAACTCGGGCGGTTACTAGGTTTGTCAGGGGGGATAAGGCCTCGTTGGGACTTGTCATGTTATATTCTGATCCATTCTTCGGATGTATTAATGTGGGAGAGAGCCACTGTTGTGATTGGAGTCGTTGCTTGTTTGAAGAAGGAAGAGGAGTTCAAACAAGGAGTTTTTTTGAACGGATGTAGAGATTAGAGATGGGTAAAGTCCTCTTATCGAGTGGACGCACTGAAAGAGGACTAAAGGGGGGAAGATGGTGAGAGAGTGAGGCTATGATGGCCTTTTATTCATTGTACAAGAAAAGAGGGCTCATAGAGTGGAGGGCAGGGATACCTCACCCTTGACAGACCATACTTTGGAGATCTTAGAGGATTCTCGCCTAGATGATTATGTTTGACATCCAATCGACGTTGACAACCATGTGTGTTATAAGTAGTGTTTTAATCAGCGTTTCTATAGTACCGGCACGTTTATGGACGTCGGACAGTCAGCAAGTAGCTCGGACTACATGGGGACCGTGATGCGAAAGTCAGGTTAGAAGAGACGCCACAACAGGCCACTCAAGATCAAAATACTTATGAGACAGCAANACCGAAACTTTTGATTAATTCTACCCTCTCATCCCAGAAGTTGCTCGTTACGTCTATATACAACTAGCTATGCCCAGTCCGTCAATTGTTATATTCCGCTTCGGTATGACGTCGTGTTCGCGCTCATTTACAGCTATTATAATTTCAAAGGATTGAAATAGTAGATTTCACATAGCAGTGCCCTCTGATAAACATTTGTCATATGTATTGATTTTCCGAGGCATTGGTGAGTTAATAACAACGGTGAGTGTTGGTGTGGGCATTATTGGCTATCACTCAAAGCCGCCCAATCCGTCTCCCATAACACAAACTCCCATAACTAGAGAAACTTAACGGGCATGAGAGATAAACCAACAGATATCTGGGCCCGTAAAGTGTCTACATTGTATTTTTAGTTTTTTTCCACATCACTCTAACTCCAGTCTACCGGACTGAACACTAGCATGCTGCAAACAAAGATAGAGCCAGCTGCCTTCAGCCGCACAATCCATCTCTTGTCACATGGCCAACGGCCACACAATCCCTCTTCCCCAACTTGAAGCTAGTGGCCTTCGGCCACACATTCCCTCTTCTATAATATAAAGCCAGTGGCCTTCAGCCGCACAACCCATCTTTAATAACTCACAACTGCGGCCTATGGCCGCATAATCCATCTTCTATAAATCAAAACCAGTGGCCTGCGGCTGCAAATCCTCCTCCTTAAGCCCAACTCACAAGCTCAGGCAACTAGATAACTGCCACCACCACCACCCAGCTAGGGTTCTATCCATTCAACGTCCGTCATCTACCATCACTCGAAGGCGCATCAACCATGCTATCACTAAGTTATTTCAAATTCTAATCATTGCACCTCACATTAAATCTATCAGAAAAGTGTGAGATGCACTCAATCCATGTTTCTAATGTTTGATTGGGTGCAATACACTTAACCTGGTTGTAGTATGATACCTGAAGGTGTGGGTTTATCTTCAATTTTCACGTGATTTTCCACACAACCTCCATCACCACCACCAGTTCAATACAGGGACACATCATCGTGGACACATCATCCCATCGATGTTTGCTTTAAAATAAGAAAGGTAATGTGATTTTGAAATTGAGTATCATGCCCCCTCGCCCCAAACCTTTCTCTATTTTTTCTTGACACTGCCGATAAAAGTTCTATCTTAATTACACTATAGGAAATAACTAGCAGCCCTCCAACCACCCACCTATCCATCCATCCTCGCTTAATCTGTATTCTGCAATTTGCAAATAGTGGGTCTCAAGGGAGTTTATGACATATTCATACTAGGTACCATAAAAACTCAGGTATAACGAACAGGCCTGGACTGGTCTGCAACAAGATTAAAGTCCCTTGGTTGGTGGAGAGCTCACGAATTGGGTCTGGTGATATTAGCAAGCGTCTTTCGAGGTTCTCTTTGGCCATTCAGAGCACTGGAAATTGCTGCACAATCAGTCTAGGCCAATTGAAGCTGAGCACCTTGATACGAGAGCCACTACCTTAGTGCCCGGCTCTAAGATGGCCGCGCAAGCAAGTATCAAAGGGGAATGTACAAGTACCCCCTCAAAAATAAACGAACAGTTAATATAGGTTAACCCGCAAAATAATCCCTGTCTTGTGCGAAAACATCCCCCCTATGCCTTGTAGCTAGACTATGTTAATTGAGGTTTTTGCTGTGGGATGGTGTATCAAGTTACAAGGGTAGGAGCCCACTAACCGGAACAGACAGGGATATATTTGGCTTGTTAACGTTAAATAACTGTTCCATAACTTCTTGCCTGACCTTATACTCGACTCGGTTCCAACCTGCTGCGACACTTGATTATTAACAGACGTCTGTAAGTGTATTAAGCTAAATTAGTCTCAAAGCGGGTAATGAGAGAATTGTACCAAAATCGGAGTGGTCCTGCCGTGTCAGTAACAATTTGGTGGTTGATCCAGTTGTCTGCGGGAAAATTAGCTGCCTAGCCATCTCAGCCGCAGAAATATCGAAATTCTATGAGATAAAGAAGGCTTGCAAGAGGTAGAGTTATAGAAGTTGAGCCTTGTCGACATGATTGGATGAAATGCCGAACCGCAATAATTGGCAGCCTTACCCCCCAGCTGATGTTCTTATCTTATGAGAAGACTGTTGCCCACCATGCTACACCCAACTTATCCATCACCATTCCGAACGATCTTTATCTGCCAGACCCGGAGGAATACCCAGTCATTTAGCATCAATAGCTTCAACACTGTCGTCAACGCGAGAGTCGAAAATGAAAAGGCTCAGGTGCTAGAGTGGTTGTCACTGCTTGAGCCTCGGCAATGACATAAACATCTACGCGAGAGCCGACTTGACGGCGTCGGACAATGGATTTTTAGGATGAGGGAGCTGCAAAGATGGAACGCGGTAGGAGGTGGATCTACTCACTCAGTGCTCTTCTGCCATGGTGATCCGGGTGTGGGAAAGACCCATCTTAGGTAACAGAAAGAATCTCAGGTGGAGAAAGCACACATCACTGACTACATACAATTTAGCTCTCTCGTAATCGATCATTTTCAGGGCAGCGGACATGACATCACCGTCACTGCTCTATATTGCGACTACCTCGACAAAGGAACAGACCACATCGAACATGATCGGCGCAATCCTCAAACAGGTGGTGGGGGATGGAAACATCCCGGAGGACATACGCAAAGCATTCGAAGTTGGAAAAAGGCATTTGGGGGGAGTAGGTCCGCAGACTTCTGAACTCCTCAAAATGCTGAAGGCGGTGCTTGCGCAACAGCCGCGGGTAGTTATATGTGTTGATGGTTTGGATGAATCTCTACCAGATCATCACACTGGCCTTCTGAAGGCACTTGAAGAAATCATCCCGGAGTTACCAAATGTCCAGTTATTCCTAACCGCAAGGCCATTCATTCTTGATGAAATAAAGAGATATTTTAGTGATATGGATACTATCTCAGTCACTCCATCAAAAAATGATGTTAAGATATTATTAAAGACAAAATTAGAAGAGGACACAGAGCCTGATGCCATGGATGACCATCTGAGCATGCAGATTATGGAAACCATTCCGAAAAAGGTACCAGACATGTATGTCTAGATGCTCCCTTTTGCCGTAGTGGTTAGGGGCTGCTCACACTTATCATGTACAAATTCCTTCTTGTCTCTCTCACCATCGAGGCGATTCTTGGCGAGACAACCATTCATCTCCGGAAGGAAAAGCTTAAACTGATGACAAATTGTAGAGATGTGGGAGATGTATACACAGCTACGTTGGATAGAATTAAAATCCAGAAGAATGGCAGAGCGATGCTAAGATTAGAGGCATTCATGTGGATATCTCATTCAGAGCGGCGATTGCGGCCGGAAGAGCAACGCCAAGGCTTGGGGGTACAACCGGGGTTGGAAAATCTGAACAACGAAAATCAACCCACAATCCGGACCATATTGAGCTGCGGTCTAGGATTGATTACACTCGATTCATCCTCTGCAACCGTTCGCCTTGTGCACTTCACACTGCAGGAGCACATCCTCGCCAATCCTACACTTTTCCATAACGTATTTACCTTTGATGTGACACAGGACAGGGATATGACATGGATGCTGACGTGCTCTGAGGCATGGATAATTAGTATTTTGATCCCCACTCTTGATCAGAGCTGTGATAGCAATAACAAACATCTCATGGCCATGGGTAAACTAAGTTCCAGGAAAGCGTCCCAGTATGAAGAATGCATTCAAAGAGCGATTAAGGCAGTCAAAAGAGCAATGAATCCTGTGTGAGTGCCGGAGGCCTCCGGAATTTTCGGTCCATAAGCGCACCCTTTACTGGTGGATTGCAGAAACCCATTCAAGTGTGGTAGAAGCACATCAAGACCAGCAGCGTATTACAGTAGCTGAACAAGTGATAGGGAAATAGTGTACCAAGCAGGATGATAGAGGATTCCAACCCCGACTCAATATGGTTCAAGACATGGTACTATACATCAGTAAATAGGAAACATCAAAAAAAAAAAAGACTGCATCTAGTGCAAGGGCTCTGCATCCTGATAGTGTTCTATTAGATCCTGCACCCAGTGCGTTAGGTGCATCATGAGTTTTGTTGTAACCTTCAGTTGCACCTGATGTGTCCTGAGTTTTGAAGTGACACTCAGTTGTGCCCTGAGTTTGGACACTACACTTTGTTGTACACAATGCATCCTAAGTTTGGATGTGATACCTGGTCACATCCTGAGTTTGGATAGAATATTTGGTTGCACCCAGTGGCTCCTGAGTTTGGACATAATGTCCAGTCATACATGGAGTTAGAATGCAATAGTCAGTTGTATCCTGCATAACTAGAGATTAGATACGATGCTTGGTTGTATCTAAATACCTGAATCTTTATCAAAATACATCATAATGTACCCTAAATGTGAGACTAGGCAGATACAAGTCACATATTAGCTACTATGCTTGAATGCTAAACTAGATCCAGAACAGAAAAAAAGGAGAACAGACAAATAATCTAGCTTTCCATCTTAGTCATAAAACTATCTAGTTAGAAAAATTTACACTTGGATTTAGTGCAAATATGAGTGATAGTCATGACATAGTAGTCAACTGAGTATGTTGTTATTTTTTCCACAGTAGTATATATTTCTTCTTTCTCATTTACAGTTACATCTTGTAACATATGTACATGTTTTGACAACTATATACTGGTTATGCTTATCTTTTCTTTCTTATTTCATTTGTTCTTGCTTATATTGATTGATTGATTATTTCACTACTTGTATCATTAAGATTCTAGTAACTTGTTTATAATTGTATTAGTTATGTTTTTCTACAAGCAAGACCTTGCCATAGGGATTTCAAGGGAAGGAATGGTCATGTATACCAGCAGTAGAGATAATGCTTAGATGAAAGATTGCCTTGACCTTTTAGAATTCTAGTAGTAGGATTACAAGATTCTGGTAGTGTACACTTACTGATAATGATAGTGGTTGCAGGTTTTTGGGAACCTATACCTTGGGAGGAGGAGACCATGTATTTAAGATAAGCTTCCTGACTAGCAGGAACCACCAGACTTCAGACAGAACCTAGATAAGAAATATTCTTAGTTGAATAGTAATTCTATTGCTCTTTTTCCCCTTTATTTCTTCTAAGACCTTGTCTTTATCTCTTTAGTCTCTTTTAGGAATCGAATGCTAGCTGGACTACTGCTGATCCCTATTGTACTTAGTTCATACATATTACTACCTGTTACACATCTATGAACTACACCTACTTGTAATAATTTTCAGTAAGATTTGAAGTCAAAGTCCTCTAGAATAAAGAAATAGTCTATTATAGAAAGAGCATTTACTAGTAAAAGAATACTAACAGGAAAGACAGATATCGAGATTGTGCAATAATTCTAACATGACAATAATACCACAACATCATGATGTGAACTCAACAATGTGACATTATAACATGAACCTGATGTTGCAATATTGTGATTTGAACCTGACATGATGTCACTACATGATCTGAATATTGTCAAGTGATCCTGAATCTCCTCCACACCAGTGTTCCAATACACCTAGCTATACCCCCCTGATACCAGTCACTATGACGTTTCCAGCTATTATATGAATGAATTATTTTATACAATTGTGCTGACTTCAAAGATGGTTATCTCTACAGTCTGATATTGGATCTTGAATCTCTCAGCAGATCCTAGATCATCTCAATGCCAGTATTCTAATGCATTCTTTCATGCCCAGCTGGTACTTTTTTCTATAAATTGTGAGCCTGTAATGCAAATAAATTATTCTGTACAATTGTGCTATGTTCAAAGACAGGTATCTCCATAGTCTGATGTTGGATCTTGAATCTCTCAATAGATCCTAGATCCCCTCGATGCCAGCTTTCTAACACATTCTTTCACACCTGGCTGGTATTATTTCCCATGAATTGAGAGCCTGTTATGTAAGTGAATTATTCTGTACAATTGTGTTACATTCAAAGGCAGGTAGCTCTCCTGTCTGACAGTAGATCTTGAATCTCTCCATGTATCCTGGATCTCCCAATGCCTGCCTTCTAATGCATCTTTCCATGCCTAGCTGGTGTCATTCCTTATAAACCTTGAGGCTATTATGTAAATAAATTATCCTATCCATGGAGGCCAATTTCAAAGTCAAGTATCTCCCTAGTCTGCCAGCAGAGCTCGAATCTCTCCATAGATCCTGAATCTACTTGGTGTCAACTTTCTAATAAATTATTCCATGCATAGCTGGCAGTGTTGCCTGTGAATCTTGATCCTATTATGCCAATAAATTGTTCTTTACAATTATGCTGATTCCAAGGCAGGTGTCTCCACAGTCTGACAGCAGATCTTGAATCTCTCACTGGATCCTTGACTCCCTTGATGCCAGCATTCTGAGACATTTTTCTATGTCTAGCTGGCATCATTTCTCATGAATCTTGAGCCTATTATGTATATGAATTATTCTATACAATTGTACAGACTTCAAAGTCAGGTAGCTCTACAGTCTGATAGCAGATCTCCAATCTCTCAATAGATCCTGGATTCCCTTGATACCAGCTTTCTAATGCATCCTCTGATACTCAGCTGGTATTATTTCCATGAATCATGAGCCTATTATGTATATGAATTATTCTGTACAATTGTGCTAAGTTCAAAGATAGGTTTCTCTATAGTCTGACATTGGATCTCAAATCTCTTAATAGATCCTCAATTCCCTCAATGTCAGCCTTCCAATACATCTTTCCATACCTGGTTAGCATCATTCCTCATGAATCTCAAGCCTATTATGCAAACAAACTATTCTGTATAATTGTATTAAATTCAAAGGTAGGTAGCTCCATGGTCTAATAGCAGATCTCGAATCTCTCAAGGGGTATTACAATCTGCTATGAGATCTCTCCTATCTTATATCTCACAACAGGCAATGAGTCTGTAGTTAGCTTCCCTTTGAAGTAATCTTACTTACCTGCTATTGTATTCTCCTTCCTTGGAGAATTCTAATACTTATTATCTTACGCTACATCTTAGATATCAACCTTTGTCAATACTAAGTCCTTATAGTACCAACTTGTATTTAGTCTGGTTCTTTTCTCTGATTGTCCAATCAGTGTATAAAGAGCATAAAGGTGTTTTATTCGTAATATAATAGATAGGAAATAACTTAGGTGGTTGCATGAAGAACTAACTATCAGGTCCTATTAACCTCCTTATATAGTTCTTCCAGCCACTCGCTTACAAATCAAATGAGTCACAACTGTGACTCATACACTTGTGTAACATATAACCTCATGAGAATACTTGGTCATGTGTAAATGTCCCATGACCTTAAAGAGCTCATGTGTGAAACCTCATGACTTGTATAAATGAAGTCATGCCTCTTAATCCTTATGACTCATATGTGTACATATGAGTCAATGCTCAACATACCAATCAAATTCAAACATAAATAACTATGACTCATAACTGTGAGTCATGTGAAACCCTATGACTCGTATGTGAGTTATAGTGTGAAAACATACCATCATATGACTCAACTAAGTCATGTGCAAAACCTTTAAACACATTAAATACTATGACATATAATCGTATGTCATGTGAAACCATTACAAACCATACCAGGTTTGTAACACTAGCTCCACTCTCCATAAATCCTCAGTCCCTTGAGGATCTGGGACAATACCTTTGGTAGCATACATCTCGATCCACATTCTCATGCAATCTGCTCATATCATGAGCAATTCCTCTGATCCTCCTTCCTGTTTCTTTTCTAGTGTATCTTTCTCTTGCTAGTTCTTTTTCCAAGGTCTTGTTTTTGAGTCTCAGGCCTCTTTCCTCCTCTCTTAGCCTATCGATGGAATTCCTTGCTCCATCCACCATTCATTGTAGTTGTTCTATCATTTTCCATAGACCCTCCTTTGATATGAACTTTTTATCCCCCTCTTTTTCCCCCAGTTTTGTCCCTGAAACTTGGTTTTCTCCCCACCTTACTTCCTTGGTTCCTTTCCCATGAAATGAACAGTGGGTACGCATGCAATTTCTTGCTGGTATTTTCTCATGTTTTGGTCAGTCTAGAATTGATTCTTTTGGTGTGAACGGTGGGAATGTTTCTCAGTTCTTTTCCCAGCTATTGGTGTTGCTGGAATCATTCGAGTTGGGAGTTGCTATTCTGGCGGTGGGCCAGAAGTCATGTCTTTCTTTCGCATCCTTATGGATCAGGCATTCTTCATCCATGCATGCCATGAAGTGGTATGCCGCATGCTTGTCTTTCTTTTCTTTGAAATATATCTTGCTCCAGTCCTCATTTTCTGAGACTGGGCTTATGCGGATATTATTGGTGGAAGTTTGAGACTGCATTTTGGGCATTGGCAAAGTTGGTAGCTGATTACCACTCTTGGTCATGTTGTGCAGAGTAACCTGTCCACTTGGCTCAGTATTGTAATTTTCCATAATGTAATCTTGAATCAATAATTTGATCAAGTTCGTATTCATCTTCTCCTTCCATCTCAATAGGAGGAGCGAGAAGTTTCTTTTGTGACTGTAGAGGATTGTCTGAGTAGAGTTCAAGTTTGCTGATATGGAAGACTGGATGTTTTGTTTACATCGAGGCTGGGAGGTCTAGCTTATAAGCTTTTTCTCCAATCTTTTTGATAATCTTGTATAGTCCAATTTTCCAGTAATCCAGTTTCTTTGATGGCCTCGTGGTCTGAATATCCTTCATAATTAACCAGACTTTGTCTCTTGATGTCAGTCTTGGATCGTTTTTTCTGTGTCAATCATTGTTTTCCTTCATTTTGTCTTGTACCATCCGTATTTCTGTCTGGATGAGTTCGTGTAGTTGACTGATGTTGTTCTTTACTAATATTTCTGGTAAGCCTATGTGTCCCATGGGTTTGTTGATGGGGTGATATCCATAGTTTGCATAGAAGGGTGTTGTCTTAATGACATATTATCTTGTGTTGTTATATGCAAACTCCACAAATGATAGCCATCCTTCCCAATCCTGTTGGGAATATTCTACATATGCCCTTCGGAATTGTTCTAGTGAGGCATTTGTTCATTCTATTTGGCCATCTATTTGGGGGTGAAATGATATACTTATCTTTTGTGTAATGTCCAATCCTTTGTTAATCTCTTTCCATAGGTCCGATGTGAATATTGAACCTCTATCTCTGATGATATCTTTCAGTAATCTATGCAGTTTTAAAACATTTTTCATAAACAGTTGCATAAATTGTTTGGTTTTCATATCCTTCTGACAGGGTATGAAATGAGTCATCTTGGTCAGGTGATCTATGATGACCCATATGGCATCATAGTCATTTGATAGTGGTAGGTCTGTAATGAAATCTATACTGATAGATTTCTATGGTTTTTCTGGTATCTGTAATAGTTGCAGTAGTCCATATAATGCATGACAACTTGATTTTATCCATTGGCACATGTTGCTGTTTTTGACATATTGCTTAATATCTTGGTGCATGCTGGGTCAGTAGTATGTTTGTTGTGTTAATTCCAATATCTTGACCATTCTGCCATGTCCATTTTGTGGTGTGTTGTGATTCCTTCTGATTACTTCGGTTCTTATTGGTTCATCTTCGGGTAACCAGATTTTTCCTTCATACCACATATATCCTTCTTTCTAGTTGCATGACCCTAGTGCAACCTTTGGGTATTCCGTATCTTTTCTTTCTATGACTTTTCGAATATCTTGAAGTCTTTAAAAGCATCCTGTAATGTTTTTTCCTTGAAAATCTTTTCTGTTCCTTGATCTTCTATTGTCCATAGTTCCATGGTGTTGATTTCTTCTGAACCTGAAGCATATCCTTCATCCTTGAAGAACTGTTCTTTAGGCAACAGAATCCTTTGTCATCACATAATGCAATCATCTCCTTCTGTTGGTATGTTATTTGTTTTTCATGTGAGGGCATCTGGTTTTGCCCCTTCCTTGCCTAGTCGATATTCAATTTAGATATCGTATTGGCTGTGCTCCTCACTCCATCCTATTTGTCTTCCATTCAGGGCCTTGGTGGTTGTGAATGGGACAAGGTTCTTGTAGTCTGTAAGAATCTTGATTGTGTGTGGGCTTCCTTGTGCGTATTTCCTCCACTCTTTGAGGGCTTGCATGATTGCAAGGAGTTCCTTATTATGTATATCATAGTGGCATTCTGCCTTGGTCATTGTTTTTGACTGGTAGGCTATCAGTTTCCATAGTCCTTCCTTATCTTATTGTGATATTATTCCACAACAGACATAATTGGATGCATTTGTTTCGATCATAATGGATGCTTCTAGGTTGAAGTGTCTTAGTATTGGAGTTGGGGTGAGTCTTTCTTTAAGACCTTCAAAGGCCTTTTGCTCCAGCTCTCCCTATTCCCACTTTTGATTCTTCTTTGTCCTGTTCTACAGTGACTTTACTATTCTGCTGAATCCTTCTATGAATCGTTGGTAGAAGTTGCAGAATCCTACAAAGCTTTGGATGTCTTTGACTTTCTCTGGTGTTGTCTATACTTTTATGGCATCTGTTTTGGTAGGGTCCATTCATACTCCTTCAGAGTTGATGATGAATCCTAGGTATTCTGTTTCTTTTTTGTGGAATTTGAATTTTGTGCATTTCAGGCAAACTCCAATTTCCTTAAGTTTTGCTAGTATCATGACTACATCTTTCTGATATTGTTCCATGGTATCCGAATATACTAATAGGTCATCCAGTTAAGCTATGCAGTTGACATCAAAGTATTTTCTGAGTGCATTGTTGACCCATCGTTGAAAGGTTGCCAGTGCATTGGCTAATCCAAATGTCATGACCATATATTCATATAGTCCATATCATGTCCTGAATGCTGTCTTCCATTTGTCTCCTGTGGCAATCCCTATATGTTGATATGCATCTTTGATGTCGAGTGTGGTGAAATATTTCGCTGTTTGCAGTCGATCTAAGGCTTCTCTTATTAACGGTAACGGATATCTGTTCATTTTTGACACTGAATTTGGGCCTCTGTAGTACACACAGAGCCTTAGGCCCCCATTTTCTTTCTTGACAAAGAGTATGGGTGCTCCTGCTGATGAAGATGAAGGTCTTATCCATCATCTTTCTAGATTCCTTTCTAGGTATTCTCTGAGTTCCTTAAGTTCTTCCCCTCTTAAGGGGTAGAGCTTCATGAATAGTGGCAGTGCTTCTGTTTCTATCCTCTGGTCTGCTGCCTGATGTGGTGGTAGTTTGGTCCTTTCTTTTTCTTCAAATATGTCTAAGAAGTTGTGATGTTCCTTAGGCACTATTTGCTTTACAGTTTCTTTTCTGCCCTTCCCTTCCTTTTGCAAGGCTAGCTCAGTGCTGATTGTTGTAGCTACTAGCTCAAGTCTTGCATCATTCCATTTCACGATTCTCGTGACTTCTCCTTTTTCATACATCCTGCCGAATGCTTGTACTGAGATAAAAGCTATTGATAGCTTTTTCTTGTCATGAGTTGGTTCTTTCTCTTGGTGCTCAGGACTGCCAAATCCTTGGATGCCTCTTTCTGTGAGTTGAAGTTGTTGTACTTCCTTGAAAGGTGTTGAGACTATTTTCTCAATAATTATTTGGGCAATCCTATCTCTCTTGTGAACTTCGTGATCCTTTTCTGACAGGTTTACCAGTAGGACCTGAATTTCTCCTGTATAGTCCGCATCTATGACTCCAGTGTTAATAGTAAGGCCGTTTTTGTTTGCCAAGCCACTTCTGGGTGCGATACCAGTATAGGTGTTTTTTGGGAGGCCCATTGAGATCCCTGTTCTGAGGAGCTTTTGTCCCCTTGCTGGCACTATGGCTCCTTCGATGCTGAACATGTCACTACCTGCAGCCTTTTGTGAGTCTTTTGTGGGTATTCTTGCATCCTCTCTCATTTTTTTGACTGTTATTTCCTGATTTGGTTCATCTTCAGTGCTGACTCTTAGAATCCAACATTTCCAATTCTCCTGAATTGCTTCCTTTTCTGGTACTGCATATACCATTGGAGTGGCATCAAGGCATACTGCCTTACACCTGTCATTATCAAAGGTGATTTCTTCTTTTCTCCAGTCGATCCTTAGGTTGTGATATTTCAGCCATGTCATTCCCAGGATGACTTTGTGTTTGATAAAGTTTGCCACTAGGAAAGTCTCTTTCTCTTTGTAGCTTCCAATGTCTATAGGGATTTCTGTGACATGGGTGATTGGGCCTGCATTCGATACAGTTCTATCTACCATGTATATATCTCTTAGTTTTTTGATTTTTGTTAAGGGTAACTGATGATTTATAGTGAAGTTGCGATATATAAAATCTTTAGTTGCCCACAAGTCAATCATTGCATTTGTCGATATTTGTTGTTACTTGTTGTGTAGTTTCACTTTGCCCATGATGTGGTCCAATTCAAGGTTCCTTAGTTCTTTGTTGGTTATTGCGGTGTTGAGTTGTGCAATCTTGATGGTTCCTGTCTTGTTGTCCCCCAGCCTACCATTTCCTGGGGATGTCTTCCTTCTTTTGATGGGTTTTGTTCTGTTGTCTCCAGGACCACCTATTCCTGGGCACTTTCATTGTTTAAAGCCTCTTCTTCCTCCTTTTCTACACCCAGTTTTCAGATCTTTGGTCTATTACTATTGGCATTCTGGACTCAACAGTTCTTTACCAGGTGACCTTTCCTTCCACATTGGTAGCACAATCCTTTTTTTGTGCGTTTTTTTCATTCGTCCTGGGGTAGTCTTTGATGCCTTCTTCAGTTTGTGGTGTCTAGGTCCATAGGGTCCAATTGTAGGATTTCTTTGGGTGTCGCCCTAAAGGTACCATCGTGGTTTCTTGGGGTGTCATATGTCTCCATCTTGGCTTTCTTTGTCTGGCATAGATGTCTGAGTGTGGCTAGTTGGACTTCTTTGTTCATGGGCCATACTGCTAATTCTTCCAGTGCCATGACTATCTGATCATAGTGGTCAAATTCCTCTTGCAATTTTGGGTTCATGCCTGCATATAGCCACTCTCTTGCTGTCGTGTCATCTAATTCTGCTTCTGTTAGTGACAGTTTGAATTTGTTCCAGTATTCCTTCATGGTCTGAGTTCCTTGAGTTATGTTTTTGAGCCACATCCTTGCTGTTCCCTTTGGATTGATTTCCCCAAATTGGTTCTTGATTGCCTCCTTAAATTCTTCCCAATTGTTCTAGGATTTTGTTCTTATTCCTTCCATATAGGGTGTGAGCCATGCACTTGCCTCTTTCTTTAATGGACTGGATACGTAAGTGATCTTTTCTTCTTTGTGTTCTTGTACCCATCCTACTGCTTGGAAGTAGATTTACAGTTCCGCTAGCCAGTTCCTAAGCTCTTGTTGTTCTCCCGTGTAGGTACTTGGTTGTTTAACCTTCGGCTTCGGACTGTTCATTGCTTGTAGTATTTAGGCTAGTTGTCCAAGTGGTTCTTCTTCTGCTGGGGGTGGGTTTGCAGCCTGTCCCGAGGCTTGTCCTGTACCTGACATTCTTTCATCTCCTTCTTCTTGTTCACTTGAAGATTCATTATGTTGTGATCTTTCTTCTAGTATAACTGGACTTGGTATTCTCCCTCTTTCTGAGACTGTCCTTGCAAGTTCTTGTGCAACCTCTCAGAGTTCTAAGGACTGGTTGTCGTACCTGAAATCTGTGTTATCATTGGGTGTTGCTTAAGGATGCAACCAAATGTTATGATCTGCTATAAGATCTCAACTATCTTATATCTCGCAACAGGCAACGAGTCTGTAGTTAGCTTCCCTTCGAAGTAATCTTACTTACCTTCTATTGTATTCCCCTTCCTTCGAGAATTCTAATACTTGTTGTCTTACCCTATATCTTAGATATTAACCTCTATCGATACTAAATCCTTATAGCGCCAACTCATATTTAGTCTGGTTCTTTTCTCTGATTGTCCGATCGGTATATAAAGAGCTTAAAGGTGTTTTATTCGTAATATAATAGATTGGAAATACCTTAGGTGGTTGCGTGAAGAACTAACTATCAGGTCCTATTGACCTTCTTATATAGTTCTTCCAGCAACTCGCTTACAAATCAAATGAGTCACAACTCTGACTCATACACTCGCATAACATATAACCTCATGACCATACTTGGTCATGCGTGAAAGTCCCATGACCTTAAAGGGGTCATGGGTGAAACCTCATGACTCGCATAAACGAAGTCATGACTCTTAATCCTTATGACTCATATGCGTACATATGAGTCAATGCTCAACATACCAATCAAATTCAAACATAAATAACTATGACTCATAACTGTGAGTCATGTGAAACCCTATAACTCATATGTGAGTCATAGTTTGAAAACATACCATTGTATGACTCAACTAAGTCATATGCAAAACCTTTAAACAAATGAAATACTATGACATACAATTATGTCATGTGAAACCATTACAAACCATACCAGGTTTGTAATAAGGGGATCTTAGATCCTCTTGACACTACCATTCTAATATATTCTTCCATGCCCAGCTCATATTATTTTCTATAAATCTCGAGCTTGTTATGCAAATGAATTATTCTGTACAATTGTACTACATTCAAAGGCAGACATCTCTACAGTCTCATATTGGATCTTAAATCTCTCAATGGATCCTCGATCCCCTTGATAACAGCCTTCTAACACATCCTTCTATGTCTAACTGATGTTATTCTTTGTGAATCTCAAGGCTATTATGTTAATGAATCTAATATGTACTGTACAACTATTTGTGAGTGGACACACTTTTGCCAAGAAAATTTTCAAGATCTAATCTGTCACAATCTGATCTGATTCTTTTTCCTTATCAATGCAATCACCCACTGACAGATTGACAACAAATCTTGTCCACTAATTCATTGGAGGTAAGTGGGAGCATAAAATGTTTCAAAAGGCTGAAAAAGGAAGGACAAGAAGGGAGAAAAAATATGGCACGAACTTGAACTTAAACAATAAATAAGAGATAAAATTAGGGAGAACAGAAGAAATGAAGGAAGAAAACAATTATGGGCCAGGAGAACAGGATACTTTGATGTAATGTATGATTAGTTGATTGATTGTGCTGCAGGAACGAAAATTGGTTGGTAGATTGTGGAGGAAGTGTTAAGTTTTAATTTATAGACCTTGGAAATTATTGCTAGGGTTTTGTTGGCAGGAGGTTGTCCAGTTTGTGTGGGTTGTCAGGTTGTGGATCACTATATAAGGAACAAGAACTTTTCAGATTTAAGTAGAGAGACAAAGCGACAGATGATAGATATAGTATTAATGAACACAAATATATTATCTTTATTTCCCCTATACTGTTTTTTTTCTTTTTACTTCTTTGGGGTGATTCCCTTGGACAGATTTGTTACTCCTGAAAAAAACATTCTACTTCTAACAGTATGATTAGTATTTTACCTATACCTGGCAGTCAAGGTATTTGTTCCCCTTTTAAGTGACTCTTCCCTGTTTTACATTTGTTAACCTTTAGACAAGTGACCCTTCTCCAGCTTTCATGTTGCAGGCTGGAAGTTCATTCCTGTCATTTCAGTGCTAGGGTGAGTTGTGGATATGAATTCTGTTGCTTCTACCTGGGCAATGGTAGAGTTAGATTGCAAATAAACTAAGAAATTCCTCTTGATTTCAGGTCTGATAAAGAGCTCAGATGGCATTGCAATGTTGTATTCACTGTCGGCAAGAGAAATTGGATGAGGCCTATGATTGTGACCGAAATGGTCAATTGAAGAAGACATGTCATGAATGTCTGGTATGTATTGATGACTGCCCTAAATCATTGAGATTCCAAAAAGGAAAGCAAGGGTACTAATTCGAGGGTGTAAAGGATTCAAGAAGGAATCAGCGAGTTGCCCACGTGGGGCAAAATCTACAGGGGGGGGAGGCAGTTATCCAAAGGGGGAGAGTTAATGAAATGATTAACTTGGCTTATATCCAGAATAGGACAAACTAAAGCACACATAACCTAGGCCAGATGGATATTGTCTGCTCTCACTGTCATGCTCTACACTGGAAGGGTGAGATAAAGAGAGTTGGACAATTGGGTATACAAAGTTTCGAATCATGCTGCAAGTATGGGGATGTGGTGATTGAACGATTGCCTGATCTCCAAGAACCACTCTCCTCATTGCTAAATGGTCAAGATTCAAAGTCAAAACAATTTTGGAAGGACCTTAGACGCTGGAATAGCACCTTCGCATTTACTTCCATCAAATATAATATGGATCAGCCTAATATTGACACTCGTGGAGGCATCCAGGTCTTTAAAGTACATGGGGCCATATACCACCTACAAGAGCCATTGATTCCACCAGCTGGATGGGATACTATCTTCTCACAGATCTACCTCTATGACCTAGAGTTTGCTGCCCAAGCACACTCTGTGCAGGCTCCAGAACTTGAAATGGAGACTATACTCATGCTAACCTATATACTACAAGGCTGCTCTTCTTTTATTCCCTTATATCAGACAGCCAATGAACGGATCACTCAGATGGACCCAGTACAACCGATCTATAAAGTCATGATAGATCCCCAAATAGGAATAGTGGTACAAATTGGGACAGACAGATATAGAGAGAATATACCAACAGTAAATGAGGTGGCAGTGGTTGTTCCAGATGAGTATGGAGAGGGAGGTTTCTGTGATATTATTCTTGCAAGCAGAGTGAATGGTGCAAATTGTACGGATCGAGATCTAACTTTTATCAATCCAAACCATGTCTCATACCTGGCACTCTATTATGTTCTCTTGTTCCCAAGGGGGGAGGCTGGCTGGCACGGGGTCATACTTTGAGAAATGTGATGGGAAGATGAGAATCTGTTAGGATGCTGCAGAGGTCATTCTATCGATACTGCTTGCACATGCATACCGATGAGCCTCTTACAATCTTTAAAGCCCGAAGGCTATTCCAACAGTTTGTGGTCGATACTTGGGTCATCTGTGATCAGAATAAGCTTTTATGGTTAAAGGCACATCAGTCAAATATCCAATCCGATTTATATAATGGACTAGCAGATGTTATTCAACACGGCGATGTGAAGTTCCAGGAAGTGGGAAAGAAATTTATATTACCAACAACCTATATTCGTGGGGACCATTTTATGCACCGATTGTACCAAGACAGTATGGCCATTGTATGTCATTTTGGCAGACCATCACTATTTATTACTTTCACTCGGAATCCGAAGTGGATAGAAATTCAGCAAGAATTATTATCTCACCAAACAGCCGTCGGTTGCCCAGACCTTGTTGCATGGGTATTTCACCTCAAAGTGAAAGATTTGTTGGATCAGGTAAAAAATGAAGAGATCTTTGAGGAGTGGCTTGGCTGGGTATGGACGATAGAGTATCAAAAGTGAGGATTACCACATCTCCACTTACTGGTTTTTCTGAAAACTGATGGTCAATTCCTTACTGCAGAGAACATAGACAATCTCATATCGGTCGAGTTGCCTGATGAATTTGAAGAGTATGGAAGTGAGTCGGGCAGAATTATTCACTCATATATGGTACATACTCATTGCGCTGGTGGAAATAGTCAAGCAGTTTGCATGCAAGACAATCAAGGTCAGAGCATTCAGGTTGACAATAAGGGATATCCACATATATTCCAAGAAGAAACTGTCATCCAGGTCAATGGTTATCCAATATATAGGAGATGTAACACTGGGCAAAGATTTATCATACCAGTTCAAAATGCAGGACCAGGAGTCACTGCTGTGATTGACAATCGAAGAGTTGTTTCTTATAACCCATATCTCAGCCTTCGGTATAAGACACATATTAATGTGGAGGTCTGTGGTTCAATTCAGGCTGTGAAATATATCCACAAATATATCTACAAGGGCAGTGATTGTATAACAGCTGAGTTCTGTTCTAAAGTTGATGAAATCAAGCATCATCTGACTGGATGTTACATTGGGCCAACTCAAGCTGTTTGGCATCTCTTTGAATTTGGTACCTATGAGGAACTCCCACCAGTAATCAATCTTATGGTACACCTTCCTGGACACCAACCAGTCTATTTTGCTCCAACAGAAGATTTAGATACTTTGAGGGAGAGGATGGAGGAGTTTATGACCAACTTGACTGCATTCTTTGACTATAATAAGAATAATGTTGATGGTCAAACTTACTTATATCATGAATTCCCTGAAAGCTTTGTCTATGTGTGGAAAAAGAGATGGAAGAGAAGGGAATGTGGATTGGCTATTAGGAGAATGTTCTCAGCCAGTGCATTTATGGGAGAACGTTACTACCTTTGGTTATTGTTTACTATTGTGGGGGGGCCAAAGAGTTTTGGGGATCTTCAGACAGTCGGTGGAGGGTTGCATCCAACTTTCAAGGCAGCCTGCTTGGCATTACGGCTCCTAGAGGATGATGGTGAGTGGGTTTCACTATTCACTGAAGGAGCAGGTTTGAGAACAGGAAGCATATTAAGTCACCTATTCACTCTCGCACTACACTATACTACGATCAGTGATCTATTAGCAATTTGGGAGCAATTCCGAGAAAGCATGTGTGATGATATACCAAATATACTCAGGAGAGGTTCCTTGTGAATCTCAGCAAATGTTCTGGATGTAGTAGAAAGTTACTACAACTATGGCCTATTCTTGATCCAGAATCACCTTTCAGAATTTGCCAAGAGCCTTCGGGATTTTGGCTTACCAATTCCTCAACTGGACTGGACTGGAGCAGGGGAGGTACCCAGGTCTCGAAATCTATATCTTGCTGAAGAGCTGGCATATGATCATCAGAAGCAGGTAACTACGGCTTCAGCACTTCAAGGAGGCCTGAATGAGGAACAAGAAGCTTGCTTCATGAGAATTGAATCAGCTGTCGATAGATATTCTGTGAATCAATAGGCACGAGACCAAAGAGTATACTTTCTCCATGGACACGCTGGATCCAGGAAGACATTCCTCTATAATGCTCTTTGTACTCATTTTAGAGCTCAGGGGAAGGTTGTCTTATGTGTTGCATCATCAGGAATTGCTGCACAGCTTCTGCCAGGTGGTCGGATGTCATGGTTGGAAGCAGATGAGAGGGGTTTATTCACAGTTATTAGATTATAGAGAAGTGTCTGGATATTATGTAATGAGGTATTCGGTATGTAGAAACAAGTTATAGGGATAGGTCATGTTAGGTATTGTTTAGGGTTTAAGTTTAAAGTTGTTGTGTGCACAAGACAAGGGAATGTCACTGGTATCTGATCGTGTTTCCCTTAAAAGGTTGTTAAGACACTCCTTCCTGTATTTTCCTTTCTTCTCTTCTTCTCTCTTTAGTTTGTATCTTTTGTATTCTAGCAATTCAAAGATATCTGCTTTCCAGTCCAAATCCCTGCTTCCCGATCCTTGTTTCTGGTATCCATCCTTGTCCTTACTCTTGACCTTGACCTTGTCCTTGTTCCCCACCTTGTCCTCCGCTGCCACCTTGTCCCTGCTCCCGACCTTAGCTCCAGCTGCAACCATGATCACGCAAGTCCAGTCCCGTGATCTCCCTTGACTACCTCCTGATACTAGTGTATCCCATTACACTATATAAACTTGCCTTTATTTGACTGAGATCATCATGTCTGCAAATCCGGCAACCATCGCACCATCCTCACTTTCCTCACCTGGTCCTTCTACAAATCCCCTTCAGGTATTGGAAAATCTTTGGACTACTTGGCACAATATCCAGCCCTCTGCAACTATCAATGAGGGAGAGAAGGTACATGTGGTTGGTTCTCTATGTGTAATCTATGATTACATTACTGCCTTATAAGGTGATCAAAACAGGTACAGAGTGAATCTCAATACCCTCCGGGCACAATTCGAAGAACTCCAGCAAGAAAAGTAAGGACTCCAAGGAAATGCGATCTGTCTCAGAACCGACTTGGACTGCGCTAATCTGACTGTTGACTTATTGCAAAGAAATCCGGTTGGCTAAACTGTTAATGACTCGACCCCCTCTGCAAACCAACAACAGAATATCCCCGATCCCGAGAAGTTCAATGGAGAAAGGAAGGAATTGTGGCCTTTCCTCTCCCAGGTTCACCTTAAGCTACAAGGAAATGCTTCTATGTTCCCATCCTTGAACCTCCATCTTGCCTACATTGCATCTCTCATTAAGGGTCCTGCCTATGCCAATATTGAGGACCACATTGCCAATGGCTTTACCCGTATTCCCAATGTTGATTCGCTCTTACAGATACTTTCACATGCGTTTGGTGACCTTGATGAGATGGGTACTGCCAAGCGAAAAATGAAGATGCTATGGCAGAAAGGCTCCGACTTCGCAAACTACTTTGCAGAATTTCAACGGCTGATGACAATCTTACATTGGGACTCACACACTAAACATGCTGCACTCAGGGAAGGGCTTAGCAGTGAGCTGAAAGATACCTTAGTGTTTATTGCTGAAAAGGAGGAGTTTGGAGACTATGTGATTCAACTACAAAATATGGACAACAGGATCCTCGTACGAGCACAGGAATCGAAAGGGTCCAAATCCCATACCCCCATACCAACTATCAAGTCCACATACCTGGCCCCGACTAAGCTTGATGAGCTCTCGTTCTGTCCTGGTGGTACTGTTGCGATGGCACTTGATGCCTCACACAAAATCTCGCATGTGGAGAGGCAGTGTCAGATGCAAGTAGTGCTTTGTGCCTACTGTGCAGGATCTGGACATTTTGACCGGGAATGTCCCAATAAACACCCTCACTACCTGCATATCGCTGAGGCCTCTATCACCACTCAGCTGTCAAAAAACATGCTCACTGGGGAGTAAAGGGTGACGCCCTCCTCGGTTCATTTTTATCTTATGAAAAAGTTTTCTTACAATGCTCTGCTTTGTCTACAATTGCCCTTACGCAGGAGAAGATGGAGGGGAAACATTTGGTAGTTAATTGTACTCTAGCTATCAACAATATATCCATTCCTTCTTATGCACTTGTCGATTCTGGAGCGACTGGATTCGGCTTTATCGATAAAATCTTTGTATGTCACCACCATTTAAAAACACTGCCTTTGCGACAATCCTGAACCCTTGAAGTTGTTGATGGTAGGCCTACATCCTATGGTACGATAACCCACTATGTTGAAGCCTTTATGAGCATAGGAGGACATGAGGAGAGTATTCGTTTCTTTGTCACTACCCTCAGCCACTACCCAATCATCCTTGGAATTCCTTGGCTTCGCTACCACCATGTCAAGACTCCCTGGAAGGCTAATGATGTCACCTTCAACTCCCCCTTTTGCCTCAAGGGTTGTATTGACCATCAGGCACCTGTTATACAGATGAGAATCTCGAGCACCCTTCCTGAATGTCCTATGGTCCTGGCACTTAACTCGACAGAATTCTACTATCTAGCTGAGAATAAAAACCTTCAGATATATCAGACCAGCATCACCGACCCATATGTCATCTCACCTGCTACAAAGGATCTGGTACCTGAGCCATATTGGAATTTCTTAGAACTTTTTGAAAAGAAAAAAGCAAGTGTACTTCCTCCGCATCACCATATAGATCATGAAATACCTCTTATGTTGGAAGAGCAATCACCATGGTGGCCTCTATATGGGACATCAGAGTTAGAGTTATCTACCCTATGAGATTTCCTGAAAGAAAATATTGTGAAGGGATTCATTCAACCCTCTAAATCACCAGCCTGTGCACCTGTCCTATTTGTGAAAAAAAAGGATGGTTCCCTCAGGCTATGTGTGGACTACAGAGGCCTCAATGCCATAACTGTCAAAAGCCGGTACCCACTAACCCTCATTCAGGAAACCTTAGACAGGGTCGGCAAGGTAAATGTGTATACAAAGTTGGACCTGAGAGGTGCTTATAACCTACTGCGGATCAAGAAGGGAGAGAAGTGGAAGACAGCCTTGGGAACATGGTATGGACTCTTTGAGTTCTCTGTTATGCCCTTTGGGCTGACTAATGCACCTGCCTCATTCCAGAACTTTATGAATGACCTTTTGCGGGACCCCCTTGATGATTTCTGCTCTGTCTACCTAGATGATATTCTGATTTTCTCAGAAACCCAGGAAGACCACTGGGACCATGTTTGGAAAATATTGCAAATTCTGAAAGATAACGATCTTTTCTGCAAGCCTGAGAAGTGTCTACTTGAGGTAGAGGAAGTAGAATACTTGGGGTTTGTTATATCGCCCAAGGGCATTGCAATACTAGCCAATTTTTTAAGTATCCAGACACCTTGGTGCCAAGGGATATCTGATGTCTGTGTGTATTTGACAATATCTCCATTGAGCTATCTTCATCATACTGTAACTAAACTATGCATGAAACTTATTTCCACCATGCTTCTCAATACATTTCCTCATTATCCCAGGTAGTTTTGCTATCTCTATATTAATCTCGCCCACTGTAATACGATCCCATTCTGCCTTAAGCATTACTTTCATCTGCCCAAGATTTGTTACTCGCTCCTGTCCCCTCCGAGTTTGTATTCCAGACTTCATTAACTCCCATAGATGTTCTATAGGATTAAAGTCAGGTGAATTGGGAGGCCAATTCACCTTAGAAATTCCTTCCTTGATCCTTTCAAAGTTTGTAAAATCAGAATCATGGGCAGGGGCATTGTCCTCCATAAGAAGAAACTCAGGGTTCTCGGAAATGAATTGGTGACAGGTGGGCCAAATGAGTGGACATGCCAGAGCTGTAACATATCGCCATGAATCAACTCCCCTTACCTCACCTCTTTTTATCCTCCGTACCTTATACTTTTTAGACCTCCAAGATTGCTTGGTTTTTACCTTTATCCCAGACCTTTTAGCTACTACCCGAGCAGTACGAGCTACTGCCAGCTCTTCCTCCCTTAACTCCCACCATTCCTCTGTAGACCTCCATAGATCATTCAACCTTTTTTCTTCCTCCGAGCTCTTTTCATTATAGGCAGTGATCTTTTTCACTGCCTCCTCCTTTTCTTCCATATTTTCATGTTCCCAAACCCAAAACGGTCCCTTCCATCCCCAGCCAATCATCCCCAGCACATGACTGTATTACCTTGCTTCTTCTTAGTTCCTACACAGTCATCGTGCCATTTTTCTCCTTTTTCCCGCCAGACATTGGAGGGCCCAAAAAGGCCGCCGATTTCAATTGACATTTTGTCGGTAAAGCCGTAATTAGCCCACTCTTGTTCTGGAAGCCAAGAGAGGTGCAATTGGCAGTATTCCTAGTATTTTTTTACTTTCTATCAGTAATTATTCCTTTATAATCCTATTTATAACTTATTGAGAATTGTACTTACAAGTCTTTTTTTTTTCATTATCATCATTTAAGATAAACTTAAATAGTTCTCTATAGGCATGAATCCCCCGTGCAGCCAGAGCTTTGAATATCATCGTATCAGAGACATGGGAAAATCCTGCCTCTCGCCTTATATCTCACAAAGTCATTCTTCGGGTTTCAAATCCTCTTTTAACAAAAGAGACAAGCCGGTCCTTATCCGCTTCATTCAAAGCCTCCGGACACCCAGAACGTGGAGTTGGGTCCAACACCTTGGAGTCAATTAACTCTAAGAGTGAAAAATCACCATTCACACTCTCGAGGCCTCGTGTAGTACTGGTGGAGGCAGTAAAGGCATCCGGTACCAGGGGGATAAAGGGCCTGGGGGCAGGGAAGACAATCAGAGAAGAGGCAACTCCTGGTTCTCCCACAGGTGGAGCAGTTCTAGCAGCCGATTGCATGTTTTCTGCATGGTATATCCCCAAAGCTCGAGACACATTTGCCTACAAAGGTGGTCGTTCCAGCAATTCTGCTGGACAAGCTACCACAGAATTTGATATCTAGAGGCGTACCCTGTGCGCATTTCCTATGGCATGCCTCCAGATATCACTTGCAGTTGACTTAGAAACACCAGTAGCTTCCTCAATTTGACAGAAACTCATCGGTTGGCTAAGACAGTGATAGGCAATTATTACTGCACGATGCCTTGGAGTGACTTCTTTTCCTAGAATTTGTAAGCTTCATTTAGTGATAAGAAGAAGGGCTCTTACCTCGCTTGGGGGCCGCATATACTATAGGAGCCATTTTCCTTGGTCTTCGTTTGTTGTCGTACAGGAGTGTTTGCCGGTGCATCAACTCTTACCCACCTGTCGCTCTGCATACCTTGGCGCCAAGGTGTCCGGATACTTAAAAAATTGGCTAGTAGATAATGCCAAACTTACAGCTGTCTCAGATTGGCTGGCCTTGAACAAGCTTCATGATGTCCAATGCTTTCTCGGTTTCACAAATTTCTACCACCACTTTATCGCAGGATACTCCAGAGTTGTTGCCCCCCTGACAAAGTTGACATGCAAAAATACACCATTCACCTGGGATACAGAGCAGCAGCAAGCCTTCACAGAACTTAAGTTAGCCTTTACTTCAGCACCAGTCCTAGCTCACTACAACTTTGCCCATCCTAGTATTGTGGAGACTGATGCCTCTGACTTGGTCTGCGCCGCTGTCTTGTCCCAGGTAGATGATCAGGGAATCCTTCACCCAGTCGCTTACTTTTCAAAAAAAATGACCCCCACCCAATGCAACTATCCGATATATGACAAGGAACTTCTGGCAGTTGTCCTTGCTCTTGAAGAGTGGTGAAAGTATCTGAGATCATCACAATTTAAAATCTTGGTCTTAACTGATCACAAGAACCTTGATTACTTCATGACAACGAAGATGTTGAATCGGCGACAAGCACGGTGGGCAGAACTATTGTCACGCTTTGATTTCAAGATGACATTTCAGCCAGGAAAGAGTGTTGGCAAGCCACACTCCTTAACCCATCAGTTAGGAGACCTCCCTGAGGAGGGGGATGAATGCCTCAAGCACCAGTTTCAAACAGTTTTGAATCTGTCTAAGTTATCTATTGCAACTATTTTTGCTCCTCCAGCTGAGTGTGAGGAGACAGTAATGACAGCTTATATCTCTGACCTCTTTCCTATAATAGTTTTCCATATACTTACTGATGGTGTATGCCACTCACGAAAGATCTCCTTGCCAGACTGCACTGCTCATGCTGGATGTTTGTACTTCTGGGGTCACCTATTTGTCCCAGACTTCAACCCTCTCCGACTTATGATTCTCCAGTCTTACCATGACTGCCCTTCAGCTGGACATCTTGGTGTTACAAAAACTTTCAACTTGGTAACCCTCAACTATTTCTAGCCAGGTATGAGGGAATACATCAAACGATATGTCCACTACTGCCACACCTGCTCCAGAATCAAGTCCTCCTGACACGCACCTTATTGAAACCTATGCCCACTCTCCATCCCTCACCGTCCGTGGAATGACTTAAGTATGTACTTTATTACCGGACTCCCAGAGAGTGGAGGATGCAATACTGTACTAGTCATAGTTGATCGTCTGACAAAGATGTCTCACTTTATTCCTGGCCAGAATAGCTGCTCTGCTGAGGATGTTGCCTGTCTTTACTGTGACTCAGTATGGAAGCTGCATGGCTTGCCAGAGTCAATTGTGTCTCATCAGGGCTCTACCTTTGTGTCTGCAGTTTGGAAAGTCCTTTGTGCCTGATCGGGTATCCAATCTAGACTCAGCACCGCCTTCCATTGAGAATCAGATGGCCAAACTGAGAGAACAAATGCAATCTTAGAACAGTACCTGTTGGCCTATATTAACTACCAATAGGATGACTGGCATTCTTGGATCTCACAAGCAGAATTTGCACACAATGCTCACTCTTCAGAGACAATAGGAACAAGCCCTTTCTTTGCGAATTATGCATATCATCCACATCTTGATATTACTCTGCCTAACCCTATCGATACGACAAACAAAGACCCTCACAACTTTGCCGATACCCTCCATCAGCTACAGGAAATAATGAAGGAAGAAATACGACATGCACAAGAGTTGCAGCAGGAACAGGCTGACAAACATCGTATACCAGCCCCAGCATTGAGAGTAGGTGACTGTGTTTGGTTATCAACAAAGAATATTCGGACAACACGTCCTTCTAAGAAGCTAGATCAGAAATGGATGGGACCCTACTCAATTATAACTGTCATGGGTACACGTGCCTACCACCTGGATCTCCGAGGAAATCTCAAAATCTACCCTGTTTTCCACGTAGGTCTTCTAGAACCTGTGGCAAGTGGGATACCAATACCAGTACATATCATTCCTGAACCTCCACCGGTGCAGATTGAAGGGAATACAGAATGGGAGGTGGTAGAAGTACTCGACTCATGCTGCTACCGCCGACAACTACAATACCTTGTCCATTGGGCAGGACACGAAGAACTTACCTGGCAATTACATTTTGATATGGAGAATGCGGCAGATAGGATCCAAGACTTCCACCAACGGTTTCCAGTCAAGCCAGGACCAAGGCTTCACAGGAGCTCAGCCATCAGGGGGGAACAATGTCACGATTGGAAGCAGATGAGAGGGGTTTATTCGGAGTTATTAGATTATAGAGAAGTGTCTGGATATTATGTAATGAGGTATTCAGTATGTAGAAACAAGTTACAGGGATAGGTCATGTTGGGTATTGTTTAGGATTTAAGTTTATAGTTGTTGTGTGCACAAGACAAGGGAATGTCACTGGTGTCTGATCATGTTTCCCTTAAAAGGTTGTTAAGACACTCCTTCCTGTATTTTCCTTTCTTCTCTTCTTCTCTCTTTAGTTTTTATTTTTTGTATTCTAGCAATTCAAAGATATCTGCTTTCCAGTCCGCATCCCTGCTTCCCGATCCATGTCTCTGGTATCCATCCTTGTCCTTGCTCCTAACCTTGACCTTGTCCTTGTTCCCCACCTTGTCCTCAGCTGCCACCTTGTCCCTGCTCCCGACCTTACCTCCAGCTGCAACCACAATCCTGCAAGTCCAGTCCCGTGATCTCCCTCGACTACCTCCCGATACTAGTGTATCCCATTATACTGACCCTCTTACCATCCAGTAACACTGCTAATACTACAGAAAACATTGTATACCCAGAAGTGCTAGAAGGATTATACAATTCCCTCTAGATGGGTATCCATGATATATAATGGGGTTTGGCCTTGTGGGGTTTGGCTTTTTTGGTTTTGGTTCCATGGGTTTTGGCTCTGTGGGGATTCTTGGTTTGTTTCTTCACCACTTAACCTTATGATGATGCTATGAATCCGAAGGTACTTAAGATCGAGGAATCTATTCTGTGGGGATTCTTGGTTTGTTTGTTCACCTCTTCACCTTATGATGATGCTATAACTCTGAAGGTACTTAAAATTGGTGAATCTATTCTGGGGGGATTTTGCTTTTATATTTCCTTGTTTGTTTGCTTCTTTGTATGTTTGCTTCTTTGCATGTTTGCTTCTTAGCACATTTACTCTTTTCTGTCTTTGCTTCTTTGCCTGTTTTCTCCTTTCAGTATTTGTTTCGTTGCCTGCTTGCTTCTTTGCACATGTTCTTCTTTGTACTTTTTCTTCTCTATGCGTTTTCCTCTCAGTGGCTTTCCTTCTTTGCCTATTTGTTTCTTTTGTGCCTGTGGTTCTTTGCACCTTTGGTTCTTTAACTATTTCTTTCTTTACCCCTTTGCTTCATCGCATATTTGCTTCTTTGCCTATTTATTTCTTTGCACATTTGCTTCCTTGTATATTTGCTTCTTTACATGTTTGCTTCTCTGCCCTTTTGATTCTCTGTGCTTTTGCTTCTCTGTGCTCTTGCTTCTCTGCTCTTTTGCTTCTCTACTGGTTTCCTTCTTTGCAGGTTTACTTCTCTGCCTTATGATGATTTTCCAAGTTCAGAAGGCCTTTTATTTTGTTGTATCATAATTTTTCCATGTTCTTATTTAGTTTTCTTTTGCTTGTTTTATGTAATACTGTTTAGAGTAATATTACTGGATGGATTTACTTCATTGCCATCCAGTAATACTTCTACAGTAAGATCAAACATTGTATTTCCTGAGGGACTTCTCTGAGGTACCAAAGAAATACTAATCTCCAGATGGACTTCAGGCCTGTTTTACAATTATATCTCACACATATAATATATACTGAACCAAGGAACTGGATCCAGTGCAGCTTACTGTTAGTAGTACATTTATCTCTTATACTTTGTATTTTAACTATATATATATCAAACTCTCTACTATTCCTCCCATAGCTTTGATGCTCCACAACTCATATCTTTTACATCCAAATCCAAATTGCTCCCTCAAAACATTCCTGCACCGTTACAATTGTCCAAGAAGCGCCATTACGTTGGGAGGGAGGTGGTTCATACATTTTGACCATACTGCTTATCTTCAATTCACACGACCTCTTGCATCACCCATACTATTAACTCCTACTCAGAATTCCTCTCAACATATTCCCCCTCATGCATACTCCCACACCTCCACACCTACATCTAATAACAAGGAAAAAGGCAAGCCAGCACATAGTGAGGGGGCTTCTAATGCTTTAATAAGATCAAAACAATCAAACCTTGAGGACAGAGAAGAGCTGCCCATCAGTAGGGGGCCTGCTATTTCTATTTACTGTCAAGTATAGCTTTACTTTACCTGACTCTCATTCCAGCTCACATTCTGAGATTCGGTCTTTAATGTATCCCTCCAAACAGTCCTCCACTATTGTTACGGAACAACCCCGATAGGACAGGGAAAGGTGGAGACTGAACGGGATGATGGCAGGGGGGTCCAAGGTACGCGAAAGGGGAACAAGAGTCTGGAAAAGAAGGGGGGGCAATGTCAAGAGAGGACAATGCAGGAAAACAAGGACAAGATCAGGGTAGAGGCGGGGGCCTCTGGGGGACAAGAACAGTGGTGGTTAACAACTCAGTATTTGGTGTATTATACAAGAGGTTGCGTGAAGAGAAAAGGAAACCACTCTTCACGCTCAAACTTATTTAAGTAGAGAAGTATCCACACACAACCACCTAACCACACAAAGCAGCCACAACCCAACCACAGTACCCTAATTACCTCCACTTGACCCTTTGTTGTAAATAACCAAACACAACAGCTATCTAAGTTAATGTTAATACCATTTCCCATAACAACTATCCTACTTCCACGAGACAAGCCATCATGCAGGTAGCAGGATTGCTAATTCCTGTACAAGACTACAACTACATTAAAATACGAAGAGAGAGATGAGCCACCCATAGGGGGGAGGGCAGCTAGTCTAATATGTACTGTACAACCATTTGTAAGTATCTGCAGATTTCGCCAAGGCAACCTTCAAGATCTAATCCCTCAACAAACTAAGCTGATTCTTTTTTCTACTAGACACAACCACTGACTGGTGAAAAATAGTAATAAATCCTCAGTGCCATTTCTGACTGGGTAAGTGGAAACATGCAAAGCTGGAAAAAGCCCGAAAATCAAGGCTTAAGAGGAAATATAGAAAAAGATATAGTAGGAACCATAACACAAACTATACAAAGAAGGATACAAAAATAGAGAGGAATGTTACAAGAGGAGAGAAAATAATTAGAGGAAATGAGATAAGGAAAACAATGGAAGGAGAGAATGAAATAATGGAAGAATAAAAGGAGCATGATATAAGTAGCTGAGGGGGAAAAAAACCAAAAGGTGATAGTTGAGGGGGAGAAAATTAGACATCAACAGGAACAAGAAGAAAGAGGGGTAAAGGAAGGAAAAAGTAAAAAGAACAAAATAGGCAGATGAGGGAGAAAGTTGAGGAATAAAGAAAATATTAGGAGAAAATGCATGACGAAAGGACTAATGATACTAGCTCTGAAGTGTAACATGGGACTAAGCAATAGTTTGGGAATAGTAGAGTAAAGGTTAGGTTTTATATATCAGACCAACCAAAATTCAGTTTGGTTTTCATTATTGTGATATGGTTTTGCTTTTGTGGGTTGTCAAGTTACCAATTCTTATATAAGGAACAATTATCCTTAATCTTTTATCAAGAGACAGAGAGACGAACAACAGAGTCAGCACCAACAACAAACAGAAATAGATTTTCCTCTCAGTTTTTCTATGTTATTTCTTTCCCTCTGGAGCATGTTTCCCTTCAGCAGACTTGTTCACTCAAGCTCAGCCAGTCCCCTTCCAGTTGTCTACTTAGTATTTGGTTCAACACAGGTAATGTTCATGTTCTATTTGACTGGCAGATCTATTACTTATTGGGCGAAGCCCAATCATATCACAAATTTCACATTCTTCATAAAATCTCGGTAGTGTTATTGGGGTATAGGACTCCTAAAATTATAATGGGGTGAAAAAAAAAGATAAATGCACTGTCACCTGACCTGCTGGTTTAGTCAGCAATGTAAGAAAAATCAAAAACAGAGTGATGAGCTATGAATGAATGTAGTGTAATAAAGAAAAAGGTTGAGTTTAGTACTCACTGTGATTCTGTCAGTCTTAGTCTTAGATAATATTCCCAAGCATCGAGTCCATCAGTCTTTTGCTAAGGACTGGATCGACACCCATTTCTACCACTCTGCACTGGATGGATACCTGTTGTGTAATCCATCCTGACCTCCACCTGAGACAGACACCTGGGATGGATGCTCGGGCATATAGGTATCTCACGTTTATGATATATTTTGAGTATAGTAGGTCTGTAGTCATAGAGAAACCAAACATTTATATTCTCCTGAATTTAAGCCTATTTATTCAACAGTTCTGAACTGTATAAAAATATTGTATTAAATTACTTAGTAAATATATCACCTCTATGAAATAGCCACTTACATTAGGAGACAATCATTCATTATTCTGTAATTTATGAAATACAAATAGGGTACCAGAGATGATTCCTGAAACCTGCAGGTAACAACTGGGCACTTTAGATGACGCCAGAAGACCCTATTTACCAAATGACTACTGGGCTCAAATGTCAACCCCCAACATGGACACTATACCCTACTGTAACTATCCATCCTGCCCAGGATGCCCATGACTTCCAGTCTACTAGAACCCTTTAAGGCATCTGCAACAGTTGGGAACACTGCTCAGTCAATCCTACCAGTACCACACTACAAACACTCCTATTTCCTATTTACAAATCCGATTACATCCTCCACCACCCTCACAAACTACTTAAGTAGCCCAAACTAAGAAGCCTGATCTCCTACTCAAATAACAAATACCTACCATATCCAACCATCTTAGCTCACTCCCCTCTGAGTCCCCTCACCAAATAAACCAACATTGAACAAAATCAACCAGCTATTTTTCTCGTAACTACAAAAGGATTTCTCTTTAACCTAATCATTCTTCCTTTTTAAGGTCTCTCACCTCATTCTTTGTTGTTAATACTGAATCACTACTACTTTTATTATTAACTTGAATATATATTGCCTTTAATATAGAGATTCTACTTGATCAGCATGGCATCAGCACCCGATGGCACTGGATCACAATGCTGTTCTGGTTGTAATAGGCTACGGAATCGTGAACAAATGGGTCGTTTTAAAACATGTCAGGAATGTCGTGACAGACAAAATAACCACCGTCGCTGTATAAGAGTAAGACAATAATAGAAATATCCCAGTACTATTCTAATATAGATTCTAACTATCATTTACTAACTGTATCAAGACCCAAACAGTGGCCAGCAACCCATCACTATCAGTGTCCCCAGCCCATAGAGCAGAGCCCATAGTATCACGTTCCGAGAATGCTGAACCCATACACACTGAGCGTAATACTGGAGTCATACCAGAACTACCAGACACTGGGAACACAGCCCCACCACTGGTTCCCAACACGGAACCAATTGCCCTTCGCCATAACCTACATATAGAAATTCTACAGAAATTTGCTTCTACTCAAAATCAGATGCAGCTGGCTACATGCTTTATGTGTAATGAAAGTCACCTGAACAGTATCCAGCACCCTCTTCCCATCGGTTACCTGACAAGTATCAGAGAAGAGTTCAATCTACGAAATAGGGATATCCAGAAAGCATGTAACCGCTGCTATAACTAAATACTAAATCAAACAAAGTATAGAGGAATTCTAGTCTTTAGTAAGCTGAATGATATGGATCCAGGAGAGATTCCAAGCATACTCAAGGATTTAGGAGAATTAACTCCAATAGAATGCATGCTATTAGCCCGTGTTCATCCAATTGTAAAAGTCTATCGAGTCCGTGGAGAACAATGGAAGATGGGCTCAGCTCATGTTATTAACTTCTTCCAAGATGTTACAGTACCATTTCGTACAATCCCCAGACTTCCACTAGAGGTTCTGAAAGCAATTGTACGTAAGACTCACCAACGGCTTCCATTGTACAAAGATTTTAAAGTCTCGATACCTCGCCTTCAATCTTGGACCCAGTTTCTCAAACAGAGTAACCGCTATTACCTTGATGTTAAGGTTGATAATTTTGCACTCTCTCAAATCTCTGAGTTACTTCAAGAGGGGAGTATCCAGGCTACATATGTTTCTGAAGAACCAGAAGGCTTTAATTCCTTTGCAGATACGAATGAAGTACATCAAGGTCCTGTCAGCCTTGATGCCAGTATAGAACCAGATAATCAGGCTGAAGTACCAGACATACCACAATCCGCAGTTCCAAGACTTGAGAGCAGTGAAGATGAATTATCTATCTTACGAAATATTTTGATGTCACGTGGTGGGAGTGTCTAACCTGACCTGCAGAGGCCAGTCTTAAGTCAAGTAAGTCAAGAAGGTGATCCTAGGCAGCAAGATCCTTTGCAAATAGAAAGTCCCACCGCCGCACAATGGGTTCGAAGAGAGGAAATACCATTATCTAGGACAAGTGTCGAAAGACAAGGTCCTATCCCTTTTCCAGTCATAGGTTTAGAGGCCATAAATGAGTATACAGAAGAAGGATACATTGCTCAAGCCTTTCCGAATCTCTTGCCTTATGGGACAAGTGACTTGAGAGATCAGAGTAGGC
>ML120590.1:44071-57326 GCA_003788595.2 Choiromyces venosus 120613-1
TTTACTGGAGTGGCAGCCTTTAACGTTAATGGTGTTACACTTCATTCTCTTTTGCGTTTAGGGATAAAAGACAAAGATCCCCCACTGTCACTAAATATGCAGTTACAATTGCAGTCAAAACTTCAACGAATCCAGTATATTATCATAGATGAGATGTCAATACTCAGCTCTGTTTTACTTACGCGAATTGATAGTCGGCTTAGGCAGGTGTTTCCTCATTGTGCACAAGTACCCTTTGGTGGAAGAAGTATAATTCTAATGTGAGACTTTGCCCAAATTCCACCTGTTGGGGGAAAGCCAATGTACTGCATCCCAGATGCATGATCAAGTTTGCTAAGTATACAAGGGTTTTCATTGTATCGGAGTTTCACGAAAGCTTATAATTTATCTGAGGTATGTTTCCATATAGGTGGTTTGGTTTTAAGATATAAGTACTAATATTGCTATCTGCTAAATAGGTGATGAGGCAGCAGGGGACAGATACTGCTCAAGCCCAATTTCGAGATATCCTCCACTCTGCCCGAGATGGAGCTTGGACTATCAATATGTGGCAGACATTTATTAGTGCCCGGTCAATGATCAACTTACCATTAGCTGATCGTGAGATGTTTACAAATGCCGCCCGATTATATCCTACAAATTTTGAAGTCTCACAATATAATGAGCAACAGTTACTGGGGATGAATAAACCAATTGCTATTATTAAAGCTCAAAATATTGGGTTCCCAGTAGCTGGTGTCTTGGAAAAGTTACCAAGTGATCAGGCTGGAGATTTGCAACAAACTTTACTTTTGGCTGTTGGTGCAAGGGTGATGGTTCGGTGGAACCTTTGGACCAGTGAAGGTGTAGTTAATGGGTCCTTAGGTACTCTACGTGGAATTGTTCGGAATACCAAATCTGGCGATGAGTTGCCAAAATTTCTGCTTATCGAGATTGATACATTTTCTGGTCCTACCTTCCTTCCGACTGCACCAAAGATTATACCAGTTCCACCATTTTCAGCCTACTTTAATTATCAAGGCTTTAATTGTAGCCGTAAACAATTTCCAGTTACCCTTGCCTGGGCTATGACAGTGCATAAGTCACAAGGGTTAACTCTAGACAAGGTAGTTATTGAGTTGGGGAAGCGGGAGATGGTAAATGGGATGACTTTTGTTACTATCAGTCGTGTTTGACGTATTGCCGATTTGGCTTTTGTATCAACTGTACCATTTGACAGGGTCAATAAAATTTGAGAAAGACAGAACTTGAGTGAGAGATTAGCTGAAGAACTCAGACTAAGTGGGTTGAATAATTTATCTTAGTTCCTTCATTAATTTTTTTCTAAATAAGGTCATTTTGTACAATTGTAGCTCTAATAAAAGCGGTGTTCAGGTTTCTTTTCTGGGTATATATATTTGAATTACAATCATGACTGAACCACCCCATGTATGACGCATTTCTTTCGCCCATTCCCGACTTTCTTAGGTGGACCTAGTATTTATTACGCTTTGGGGGAGTGAACTTTTGATAATCTTTTTGTCTAAAGGGGTGACCTATACTTGATAGTGTGCAGTGGCAAGATGGTATCACAGTATTGTAGTAGTTGTCATCATGAGAAATTGGAGGAAACTTACGATTCTGACTGAAATGGTCAATTAAGGAAAACATGTCGTCAATGCCTGTTATGGATCTACAACTTTTCTAAATCTGTCACTTACCAAAAAGAAAGAAAAAATATTAACAGGAAATAATTTAGGACTGAAGAAGAAATCGCAGAGCTGAACAAGTCGTGGAGAATCAGCTCAGTAGTGCAGTTGCTATGCCAGTGTGGAGAGTAAATGACACTCTCAATCTGGTGTATATTCAAAACAGGAGTCACTGGAGTATGCAGAGTCTTGGTAAGATGAATATTCTGTGCTTCCACTGCCATGCCATGCATTGGAAAGATGAAATAAGGCGAGGTGGTCAAGTAGGTGTTCAAAGTTTCAAATCATACTGTAAGAATGGAGATGTAGTGATAGAACCTTTACAAGAACTGCTTGAACCTCTGGGGTGTTTGATGGATGGTCAAGATGCCAAGTCAAAACAGTTCTGTAAAGATCTGAGGCATTGGAATAGCATTTTTGCCTTTACGTCCATCAAATATAATATGGATCAGCCAAATATCAACTCTCATGAGGGTATACAGATCTTCAAGGTACATGGTGCTATATACCACCTCAAAGGTCCTTTAATTGCACCTGCTGGATGAGATGCTGTATTCTCCAAAATGTTTACCTCTATGATCCTGACTTCACCACTCACGCACGTTTAGTCCAGGCTCCGCAACTAAATGTGGAAACAATAGTGGAATTAACCAACATGTTACAATAATGTTCACCATTGATTCCGTTAAACCAGACTGCCAATGAGTGGTTGGCTCAAATGCACCCTAATCAGCCTAACCTTAAGGTTATATTAGATCCACAAATGCGAATAGTGGTTCAAATTGGGGCAGACTGACGGAGGGAGAATATTCCAACAGCCAATGAGCTTGCTGTTATTGTTCCAGATGAGTATAGAAATGGAGGTTTTCATTATATTGTTCTTGCATCTAGAGTCAATGGGGATGATACAGTTAATCAGGGTCTTACAGTCATTAATCCAAACCATGTCTCATACCTTGCCCTCTATTATGTCCTATTATTTCTAAGAGGTAAAGCTGGTTGGCACTGTGGTCGTACTTTGAAAAATGAGAGTGGACGATGAGAGTCTGTTATGATGCCACAATACTCATTCTACCAATACTGCTCACATACCTGTACAGATGAGCCTCTTACGATTTTTAAGGCTCAAAGACTGTTTCAACAGTTTGTTGTTGATGCATGGGCAGTCTGTGATCAGAACAAGCTCGCTTGGTTGAAAAGTCATCAGTCAAATATTTGATCTTATTTGTATAACAGGCTGGTAGATATTCTTCAGGATAGTGATGTCAACCTCCTGGGAGTTGGAAAGAGGTTTATTTCACCTGCATCATATGCTGGAGGGGACCACTTTATGCACAAGCTATATCAAGATAGTATGGCCATCGTCCATCATTTTGGAAGACCATCACTGTTTATTACTTTCACTGAAAATCCAAAGTGGATGGAGATTCAGAGAGAATTGTTGCACAACCAGACAGCAGCTGATCATTCTGACCTTGTTGCATGAGTGTTTCACCTAAAGGTTAAGGATTTGCTTGATCAGATAAAAAATAGGGAAATCTTTGGGGAGTGGCTTAGTTGGGTATGGACAATCGAATACCAAAAGCGAGGATTACCACATCTCCACTTACTTGTTTTCCTAAAAACAGATGGCTAATTCTTGACTGTGGAGACTATAGATAATCTCATATCAGCTGAGGTGCCAGTTGAATTAGAAGATCATGGAAGTGAACTGCTTGGAATTATTCGGTCATCAATAGTACACACCCATTGTGTAGGGGGTAATAATCAAGCAGTTTGCATGCAAGACAATCAAGGCATGAGTATTCCATTTTGCAACAAAAATTATCCACACTCATTTCAAGAGGAAACAGTTGTCCAGATTAACAGTTATCTAATGTATAGGAGGCATGATAATCGGCAAACCTTTACCGTACCAGTCCAAAATGCAGGACCTGGAGTTTCTGTGGTGATTGATAATTGAAGAGTTATTGAATACAACTCATATCTCTGCCTTCACTATAAGGCACATATTAACGTTGAAGTCTGTGGTTCGATCCAGGTGGGAAAATATATTCATAAATATATCTACAAAGGTAGTGATCATATCACAGCAGAGTTCTGTTCTGAAGTAGATGAGATCAAGCACCATCTGACAGGCCGTTATCTTGGGCCAACTGAGGCAGTTTGGTACCTCTTCAAATTTGGTACTCATGAGGAGCTCCCACCAGTCATAAATGTCATGATGCACCTTCCTGGACACCAACCTGTGTATTTTGATGCAACTGAAGATCTGGCTATTCTGCGAGACAGGTTATAAGGTTCTATGACAAACTTGACAGCATTTTTTGACTATAACCAAAAAAATCTAGATGGACAGATGAACTTGTATCATGAATTTCCTGAGAACTATATATACATATGGAAAAAAGGTTAGAAGAAGAGAGAATGTGGATTGGCAATAGGAAGAATGTTTTCAGCCAGTCCATTTATGGGAGAATGCTACTACCTTGGCTTGCTACTCACTGTTGTTCATAGACCACAGAGTTTTGTAGATCTATGAATGGTGGATGGAGAGTTGTATCCCACTTTTAAAGGTGCTTGTATCGCATTATGGCTCTTAGAGGATAATCGTGAGTAGGTTTCACTATTTACTGAGGGAGCAGGTTTAAGAACAGGAAGTGCTTTACGTTATCTATTTGCTCTTGCACTCCACTATACCACAATCACCAATCTATTAGCTATTTGGGAGCAGTTCCATGAAAGTATGTATGATGATATTCCAAAAATGCTTAGAAGAGTTGCACTCCGAATTCCTGCAAACATTCCTGATACAGTTGAGATACAATATGACTATGGATTATACTTAATTCAGAATCACCTTACAGAATTTGCCAAGAGTCTTACAGATTTTGGGTTACCTACTCCTCAGGTCAACTGGGCTGTGGCAGGACAAGTCCCAGGATCCTGAAATTTATTTCTTGCTGAAGAGATGGCATATGATCATCAAGAGCAAGTAAACACTGCTGCTCAAATGCTAAGAGACATCAATGAGGACCAGGCTGTCTGCTTCAATGCTATTGTCTCTGCAGTCAATAGATATTCTGGGAATCGACAGGCACGAGACCAACGAGCTTACTTTCTCCATGGACCAGCAGGAACAGGCAAGACATTGCTATATAATGCTCTTTGTTGTCATTTCCAAGCTCAATGCAAAATTGTTTTATGTGTTGCATCATCTGGGATTACAGCACAACTTCTCCCTGTTGGTTGAACTGCCCACTCATGATTTCAAATACCTATCTTCAATGATGTTAACACAGTATGCAACATCTCGGGTGCATCTACTCTGGCTGCTCTAATCCAGGCTACCTCTTTGGTTATATGGGATGAGGTCCCAATGCAACATAAAGCCAACTTTGAGGTAGTGAATTTTAGTCTCAATGATCTTTGTGGTACATTTGAAGGATATCTGTTTGGTGGGATACCAACAGTGCTGGGTGGGGATTTTGGGCAAATTCTCCCTGTTATTTGACATCGGAACCAACAGGCAACAGTTTCAGCTTGCATCCAATATTGCTCTTTCTGGTCTCGCTTGATTATATTAAACCTTACAAGAAATAAGAGAGTTCCTGCTAATGATGTAAACCAAGTATTCCTGGACTTCTTAAAATCGCTTGTTGGTAACCTACAATTTTATGGTAAACCAACAATTCTAAACTACATTCGCAGTGTATCTACTGTAGAAGCTTTGAGTGACCAGGTCTATCCACAGGTCCTCCTTAATGTTACTGCTAGAAATCATAATACCTTTAGAGGAAAGGCAATTCTTGCTTATAAGAATGAGACAGTGAATGAGTTCAATGAGTATTTGTTCGCGTGAATACCTTGGGAAGAACATACCTTTGAAGCTGTGAATAAGGCGCAGCATGATGATGATTATCAGGGATCTGAGGTTTTTCCTGACGAGTATCTTCAAAGTATAAATCTACTCAGAGTACTACCCTCTTGTCTGAAACTGAAAATTGGGGCACCAGTAATTTAGATACAGAACCTTAGTCCAAAGGAAGGAATGTGTAATGGAACTTGGATGCGAATAGTTGAACTTGGACGGAATTGTATTCAGGTTGAGATTTTGGGTAGCAGGTAGGATGGTCAGATTTGTTTATTGCTACAAATAAAACTAACAACAAATGAGGAGGACTTACCCTTCATCTTGGAGAGAAAGCAGTTCCCGATTTGCCTCTGCTTTGTGATGACTATGAACAAATCCCAAGGACAATCATTGCAAAATGTGGGGTTTGATTTGCGTGATAATACTTTTACTCATGGGCAACTCTATGTTGCTCTCTCAAGGGTGACTTCTTTAGATGGTTTAACTCTTCTTCTCTCAGTGTGAAGTCCAAGGGTAACTGACAATATTGTTTTTCCTGAAGTGTTACTATAATTGCTATACTTTACGTTCTTGCTTCTTTGATTCTTATTACAGTAAATTCAGTCTTCTATCTTATTAGTTATTATTTATCTTTGTTTTCTACTTTTAAATCATACATTACAGGTATATAAATTTATCTTGCTTGTTTTACCACCAACAGTATGACTGTATTCTTCTTTATTAATTTTTTACTTCTATCAATTCATTAGAGGTCTCAAAAGTTCATTCATCAGTATCTCTATTCTCCATAATTGATCTGGATACATTCTGGTAATGTAGGAAAGGTCCTGAAGCTTCCTCCCATAACAAGTGTCTTCTTTTATCCATTACCACTGGTAAGGAAAGTAATTCATGAACTAAGATACTACAATGCATACAATCCAAGTTTTGAAACCCTCAAGTATTCAAGGGGGGGACTGCTAGTGAATTATACTGTTTAACAAGTTTCAGTTAGATTGAAAAATTGGTTGTAGAGATATCATGCTTGAAATACTATACAACTAAGTTTTAGGATGAATTTCTACCAGTTGAGCACAGAACATAAATGATATGTTGGTTCTGCCTCAAACTTATTATCCTAACTTAGATAAACTATTCAAGGTAACATATAAAATATCAAGTTTATAGAGTAGCCCAATAAGCAGATATTATGTGGTCAAATTGATTAATTCTCTATGTAGTTTTCCTCCTGTCAATTTATTACTACAACTCATTGAAAATCTCTTTAAATTAAGGTAAAACCAGTTCATATAGAACAAATAGGACCTATGAAACCTCTCTATTGCCTTATGAAATTACACTTATATATATTTTTATTTTTACACAATCTATGATTACTGGGAACTTATGTGAAACAACTCATCTTAAAGCTATAATACTGGCAGAAGCTTTTTTTACCAAGAAATAAAACCTAGATATTCTAATTCCCCATATTTCAAAGTACTTTCTAATAAATTTCCAAAGTTGTATCACAATTATTTATGTAGATAATCAGATATACATTTGGTTTTCCCTTAGTTGCCATGATGAGGCAGATCCCAGTAAAGAGCTGCATCCCCCTAAATGATGTTAGATATACAGCCAGTTGTCAGAAGTGTTCATCATCTGAGACCTGTTTAATTGTCATTGCACCATACTAGGCCTGTGTGGTGGGGTAGTGGGGTTGCATTGTCAACGAGCAAAAGAGTAAAAGAATAAGCAAGCAAGTCAACCAACCAACCAGTAATGATAAATTAAATTATAGAAATAGGAAATAAAGAACATTAATACTATCTAATACTTTGTATAACCTCCCCTTACTGTCAAAACTGCAGCTACCCTATTAGGCACTGGCATTGATTTCTACAACTTTTCAAATAACTCCTCAGGAATTGTCTCCTAAACTAATGGTAATACATGTGCTAGCCTCTTCTTAACAGCCTTCTTTCCTCCTGGGGTATCACTAATCCTAGAATACTGCTGGTGCAATTGCTTTTTAAGCTCAACCCATGCATACTCAATAGGATCTAAACCATGGGAATAAGGGGGATGTTCCTCAACTTCAATACAGTTTCTCTCCAACTAATTCATAACATTATAAGCCTTGTAAATTGGAGAATTATCCTGCTGCAAAAGGATATCTTGCATACCAAAAGAGATCATTTGATGAATAACAGGAAAGAGATGCCTTCTCAAGAGCCTAACATACCTGGTCCTATCGATATTTTTAGCAATAGGAACTAAAGGACCTTTTCTCTTACACCAAAAGCATCTCTAAAAGAAATTCCCTTATTCTTCTCCTTTGGATGAACACAATCAGCTAACCACTTCTCTCCAGGTTCTCTTAAAACTCATTGTTGTCTTGGATCCTTGAATTTCTCCACACTACACTCATCCTTCCAAATAACTCCTTCAATATCCTCAACTATCCAATCTTTACAAACTATAGCCTACTTCAATCTCTTAGCAACATCCTCAGGCCTGAGCTTAGGTCTTGATTCAGCTAGCCATTTCTTGATATTAGCCTCTCTGAGTACTCTATCCACTATTTTATTTGCAGTTTATTAGTCAATCATATCCTATCACTCAGGGTAGTACTACTGGCAGTACTAGGATGTTCAAGTTTTACCTGTTGAAAGGAAAATACCCAGTGCATGTTTATCCCTGAAACCAGATCTGGTCATTTTCCAGTTAGATTTGGCTGCCTGGACAATTGTACAATGCTGCTGATGGCTAAGAACTGGGGTGTGACAAGGGTGAGGAATATTTTCCAGTGATTAGTGCTCACATGCTTGAGCAAGGAAACTTTTAACTGTTCTCCAAGGCCATCGAATAAGTTGAGCAATAAGGGGAATATTCCAGAGGCAGTAGAAAAAAGCAATAATCATGTCTTTTACAATGTTGGTCATCTCTTTTTACAAGGTTTTAGGAGTTCTTTTTTTTATTGGTGCTGAAGGGTTTGCATATCCAGATCAGTAAACTATAGTTAAAAGATGAAAGCAAATGAATTGAGGGGCAGGTTTTGTAAATTGTATGTTATGGTAGCAAGTAACTTTCATGGTCATGACAAACTTAGCGATCTTGCATTTTTGGCAAGGTTGATTAGTAAGGCAAGACATGTTTCACAAAAACTTCTAATGACTGACTGTAGAAATATCTTTTCAATATAGAAATAAATTCAACTTTTTGACATACTGTTGTTGTGATGCTGGGGATGTCGTGGTGTGACTCTGCTGTTAAGAGGTCCTAATAACACAGAAATATATGTTATCGATGCCTCTTGGTATTACAACAACAGTATGGCCAAAAGTCAATTTTATTTCTATATCCAAAAGATATTTCTACACCATGATAGGAATAGAAATATCTTTTGAATATAGAAATAAACTCAACTTTTCACCATACTGGTGTCATGACTTCATGAGGTGTCGGGATCCCATGTTGTCTCTTAGTGTCATGACACTAGTATGGCTTAAAAGGTTATTTTATTTGCATATATAAGATATATTTCTACGCCATATGCTGATCACGATTGGCTTAGAAATATATCCCGTATACATAATTTAATCAAGCCCGAAAGCCGTACCAGCTTCGTCATGCCAGGAGACATCATACGGTACCTGACACCTCTCGTAATATATATTTCTCTCTCACCAAAGTCTATGGTGACATAGAAATATATGATACCAGGTTTGTAATATACCATGAGCTTTCTCGAAGATCAGAAATGGAGACTATGAATTCCCTTTTGGTGATTTTTGTTCTTCTCAGCTTCACTTCACCGGTCACCTCCGAACACGGTAATATCGATCATCTATTGCATGAACATGATGAAATTGTCACGAACTCAAAGCCAAAGCTTCGCGCATCGCAAATTAAATATCAATCATATACTATCATGCCGCGCTGATCCGGAATCAACAAAATTAACGAGGGTGGCTACCATTTCACATCTCGTAGCGAGACCCCCGGGGCAGATTCGGTATAGTTAAGGAGTTGTTGTCATCCGAAAAAGATCCCTACCGCAGTGGAACGAACATTCCCATGGTGGTCGGCAGTTATGATAGAATCTAATTCTAAAAGATGGTTGACAAGAGAAGGGGTAAAAGATATTGTGGTATATCCTAATCGCAGGGTCGCCAGAAACACCAGACCATTGAGGCCGGATGCCAGCCAGTACTTTGATATGGACAGTGCTGTAATAGTGAACCCGACCGGACATGATCGACCTCACCGCTAGGTGACCATAATATTCTCATATCCGGAGTAAAATTATCAGAATGGGCTCTAGATGTATATGGCGATTTTCAGTAGTCATAGTCGTTATGATACTTTCCAATTTATTCTTGCAATTCCATCCAATAAGACTTGCTGAATTTTGCAGGATCGAGAAACCGCAATCCTGGTGTGTTTGTGTCTTCTTTCTCCTTGCTAAACAATAGGTATTGCCAGCACAAAACCGAGTGATGGCCCATGACTTCAGTTTTTTTATCAGACAACTAACATTATGCCCACCAAAAAAAAAAAAACAACCAACGTGGGGTCAAAATGCCCATCCCCTAAAGGATGCCCACAACCAACACATTCAGTGACAAAAATAAACGGTTCAAGCATAATGCAACACTCGCCCAGACTACGGTACCCAAGTTGCGCAATAATGGCTGGCCACCCACTCTGCCAGGGGGTGAGCAATGTTGAGTCAATAATTTGTTTGGATTTTTGAATCTTGTAAAATCTTTCACCGCAATTGGCCAACCTGGAGCTACATACTAGAAATATTCTGGAAAGTCGCGTAGTCAGCGCCAATTTTTTGTATAAGGCAGTGGATGCAGTCGTTGTACTGACACATGAGCAAAGGCAACGAAAGTAAAGTTTTCACTTTTGTTGTTTTTTTTGTTTTTTTGCTTTAGGCAATTTTTGTTTTGCTCACTCTCCAGTTTTATTACTGAATGTATCAGTTACGGGCATGCTATAGGGAGGGGCATTCTGAGCCCCATGTTGGTTTTTTTTGCGGGCATCTTATTAGACTTTTTTTTTTCCTTTCTTTTTTCCTTTTTTTTTTGTCTTTACGGATCACCAGAGCAGAAGTACTGTATCCAGTTCGTTCTATTTCCCTGCGAGGTTGGTTTCTGATTGAAGTTACCGTAGTGGGTGCGGGGGGTGGTGTTGCCGCAGTGTTGGAATTATTGGGTGCTAGAATGTTGCTAGTATGGTCTCTTACCTATTTAATTCAGTCGTGTGCGATTTCTTGGGATGCGGGATCTAGGTAGACTCGATTGGGGGAAATGTCGGGACACTGAGTATGCAGATGGCATATGATCGAGTACTGAGAAAACAACAAACTGTGGTATCCGTTTCAGAGCACCAATGAGAAACGAAAAAAAAAGGAAAAAGGTCACTTTCGGAGTAACTACGAGAAATGGAGAAGGTTCACTTCTCCAACGGAACCAGCGTAAAAACGAGGGGATCGTCAATCGAAAGGGAGAACAAACACTACTAGGTGAGGGCAAAACGCCGCTCGCACAGCTAGGAGTCGAAATATTCGTCCGAAAGGAAAACAATTCCGTCACGGGAATCACGATCGTAAAGAAACAAAAAGAAATTCGTAAAAGAGAAAAACAAACTTATATTCGTAGTTGTTGAGCTTCCAGCTATCCTTCGTGTCCGCTCATCGTCTCTCCATCACTCGCTCGGAAACTAAAAGAAACTAAGTAACGTCGTTCCTTATAAAGGAATCCACCCCATGGCAACGCACAAACAAAACCACGTGCCCTACAAACAAAACGCAGTCTCCTTAACAACCAGCAATCCCAAACGATAACCCTCACGATAACTAGGTACGTCTGATAAAATAAAGTACAACCTCTAACTAAAACACCACAGACAATTTTCCATCCCCACAGTACTAATATATAAATTTAGGTTTCGTGGGCCAACTTAGTATGACGTCTTATTTGGTATTATACTTAGAATACACCCTCTGCACACCCGCCCTTCCGACATTCCACTTGTTCCCCACCCCCGCCGCCCCATTCCCCAACTTCCCCTTGTTCCCTACCCCTCCGGTCCCCACCCCCCCGTTCCCCAACTTCACCCCGTTCCCCACCCCTCCTTTCCCCAACTTCACCCCGTTCCCCACGCCCTTCCCCCCCCCGTTCCCCAACTTCACCCCATTCCCCACCCCCTTTCCCCACCCCCGTTCCCCACCCCCCATTCCCCACTGCCCATTCCCCACCCCCCGTTCCCAACTTCCCTCGTTCTCCAACTTCCCCATTCCCCAAAAACCCGAACCATAAGTCAAATGAAGATTATTCTTAGCCAGTACCGCATCTCCGGCAACTGACCCACATTACCCTGTTCAAACCTCTCCCACTCCTCGCTATTACCATGGTTGAAATATAACAAGACTTTCTCAAAGTCCTTTTGTAGGTGCTTGTTCCATTGTTTCGATTATCTGCCAGGATTTGCAAGCATCGTTGTTCGTTTATTCATGATCCTCACCATCGGTTTAGATTCTAGTATTTTTAGTAAACAACAATAATCTCAGTAGCAGCTGGGCACGTACCAAGATATGGTTGGGCACTGTTGTAAAATATCCCATAGAGACTATGAAATATGTGAGTGTCCATGATATCACCACGCATTACCAAAGTGGTATCGGTTATCAGGTCGCCATTATGTGCAGCCTTGTTTCCACTGTTGATTGCAGTGGGACTGCCAATTGAATCCTGGTCAATCAATTTGCTGTAATTCTGGAAAAAAACAGTGGCATATTGCAATAGCCATCTCTTGCAACAGTTGCATTGTCACAGCCCACTCTGTGGTAATTGATTGCTGTTTTTGTAATTCCTCCAATACCTTTCCTAATGCCCTTCCCTTCTCCTCTGACTGTTTTCGTAACTCCTCCAATGCCTTTCCCTTCTCCACAGAGTGTTTTTGTAACTGCGCAATTTCCTTTCTTATTGTGTCGATATTTTCTAATATCATTGCCCCTGCAGTGTTGACATATGCATCATTTGGGTTCACCAATGAACTGAAATATCTTTTCTGCACATCTTTTGCTGCTACCTCCAGTGCTCTGATGGTAAACCTTCTCTCCCACTTTGGTTCCCCATCACTCCTAAATTTACATCCAATCAAAGCCTCTATTGCATGAAAATTATAGATGCATTGGTTATGCGGCGTCAGTGATTGTTTGGGGGGAGGTGAGTAGGAGGGTATCGTCGAGTAGAGGTTAGAGCAGAGAATTGTTGTGCAGGAGGCAAAGTTGTTAAAATAATGAAACCCTATTACTATTAGCTTCAACCTCACTTTTATTAAAGAATGTAGGTATTTACAGGAAAGTACACAGAAGGACTTCATTTCATTGGAATTTTTTTGGGAAAAAAGGGGGTAAGTAGAGTGGGTTTAGCTGGAGTGACTGGTTGAAAGGGGAAAAAAAAAACTTCTAGGGGGATGGCAGGAATTATGGAGGAATCAAGAGAAGGGAGGAGACAAGGAGAAAAAGCTTTGTTTGGTGATTGTATTGTGTGAGACCTCACGAGTAATGAGTGGAGAGGGATGTTGTTATTGGTAAGATAAAAGAGGAAACAATGGCCTTATATGTATTTTTCATGTGTGCAATGTGCATCCAACAAGGAGTCCATACACTCTAGTCATAATCAATGCCATGGCT
>ML120590.1:79514-89705 GCA_003788595.2 Choiromyces venosus 120613-1
AATTAGAAAGTACTGCAGGTCCGTACTCAATCATCTTCTCATCCGAAGTTCTAACGAGAGGAGACTAACTAGCTAAACACGTTTCCCGGTAGTGTTGCCATGTGTATTCCTTTACGTTTGTTGTTTTGGTGCTGTCTTGTTTTTTTTTTTTTTTTTCTTTCTTTCTTTTCCCCCGCCGTAAGTATAAAGCTGTTTGTCGTATACGTACCCAACGGGTACGTAAAACGAGTATGTACGGTAGTGTAGTAGTGTTGAAATGGTTTCAGTATATGGGGTATTCATTCTCAACTAAGCTAACTAAAAGGTACGGGTGGCGTGAGCGCACTGTGAGATATCTGGTACACTCCCGAGTCGCTCCGAACCTTTTGGAACCGTAATTTCCTTCGTGTACAAGTCATGATTAGTTGATCCATTCTTCGGATGTATTAATGTGGGAGAGAGCCACTGTCGTGATTGGAGTCGTTGCTTGTTTGAAGAAGGAAGGGGAGTTCAAACAAGGAGTTTTTTTTGAACGGACGTAGGGATTGAATTAGAGATGGAAAAAGTCCTCTTATCGAGTGGACCCACTGAAAGAGGACTAAAGGGGGGAAGATGGTGAGAGAGTGAGACTATGATGGCCTTTTATTCATTGTACAAGAAAAGAGGGCTCATAGAGTGGAGGGCAGGCATACCTCACCCTTATTTCCCAAGTTGCTTGCTCGATTTTACCCTAAGAATTGTGTTTTTATGTCATTATCTGGCAATTTCTCGGGATGGAGATGTATAGTTTGGTAGACCGTGCAGTACTGTTCGGGGTTGCTCCGGAATAGGGGGGACTGTTTGGATCATTGACGGGCTCAACAGGCAGGAGGGTTCGATCAACGTGAACATGGATCTGTTCTGTGGACTGTCTCTACCATTCTGCGGGCGGGGAAGATTTTGATGGGACACCAACTTTGGTCCATTGAATGCATCGTCATGGACACCTAATCATGGCTACATTATCAGATCAATGTTTGCTTTTAGATAGGGGGTCATGTGATTTTGGAAACAGTGTAAACCCCCCCTCCCTGAGAACAGTTCCTGTTTTTTTTTTCATGGAATTGAGGGAGCATCTTCTCCCCTCCTGGGTTCCAGCACTATATAGTTAACGATTCCCTTCATGTATCCCTGCATCCATCCGTCCAGCCATCCAGCCTGTAATGTCTGCGTCCTCAGGTAACCTATTAAATGTAATCAGCCATTGTACTATAAACTTAGTAGAGTAAGACCGTGCTTGCCCACAACCCACTCAAAGGATTGAAATAGTAGATTTCACATAGCACTGCCCTCTGATAAACATTTGTCGTATGTATTGATTTTCCGAGGCATTAGTGAGTTAATAACCACAGTGAGTGTTGGTGTGAACGTTATTGGCTATCACTCAAAGCCGCCCAATCCATCTTCCATAATAGAAACTATCACAACTAGGGGAACTTAACAGGCATGGGAGATAAACAAACAGATATCTGGGCCCGTAAAGTGTCTAAATTGTATTTTTAGTTTTTTTCTGCATCACTGTAACTCCAATCTACCAGACCGAACACTAGCATGCTGCAAAGACAGAGCCAGCTGCCTTCAGCCGCACAATCCATCTCCTGTCACATGACCAACGGCCGCATAATCCCTCTTCCACAACTTGAAGCTAGCGGCCTTCAGCTACACATTCACTCCTCCATAATATAAAGCCAGTGGCCTTCGATCTCACATTCACTCTTCCATAATATAAAGCCAGTGGCCTTCGGCCGCACAATCCATCTTCAATAACTCACAACTGCGGCCTATGGCCGCATAATCCATCTTCTATAAATCAAAACCAGTGGCCTGCGGCTGCAACTCCTCCTCCTTAAGCCCAACTCACAAGCTCAGGCAACTAGAAAACCGCCACCACCACCACAGCTAGTGTTCTATCCATTCAACATCTGTCATCTGCCATCACTCGAAGGAGTTTCAACCATGCTTGATGTAATAACCTGATGTAAGAACCAAAAGTGTATAAAGGTTATGATAAAGTATTGTAAAGTGTTTAAGTGAGAATAGCGATGTATTGTAAAAAAGGCTTAATTGTATCGTCATACCTTTCATTAATACCAGAATAGATTACAGTTATATACTACAGATAATCCAACCTCCTAGATATTCTGTAGGTTGGCTATATCCATTCTATTCCATTCTCGCCATTCCATTCTATTCAATTCTCACCATTCCATTCCAGTCATTCCATTACATCCCAATTATTCCCACATCATTCCTGTCATTCCTGACATTCCGGTCATTGGCATGAGGTTATCGGGAAGCCACCCAATAACTCCTACCAGATTTCAACACTCCCACTCTTCCAGATAACCTCCTACTGAAAATCAGAAAGAAGGAAAAAACAAACAAAGATAACATCAGCGACCTCATTAAAAAACCTGCCTAAGACTGTGGCTAGGAAAAAGAGTGTCCCGTACATGATGAAAAGAAAGAAAAAATAAACATCAATCAGAAAGAGAAATAAATGCCCATCTAAATACCCATCAAAAGACTATAGACTAACTAAAAGACCGTCGAAGACCCCAAAGACTGTAGAAACCTCCCACCCAAAAGCCAAAGCCAAAGATACTCCTATCCTTCAACTCAAATCCATCAAGCCCATGCCTCAGCCATGCCGTTGGTGAGTATCATGTGGGAGGACCTTTGTCATGATGTCGGCAGTCATTTCAGCAGTTGATACATAGCTAAGTTGTACAAGGCCATTGGTGCAGGAATTGCGCACAAAATGATAGTTGATGTCGATGTGTTTGGTCCTGTGACTAAACTTTGGTGCCTGAGCCAGACAGATTGCACCTTGACTGTTGGAAAGGAGTAGCTGAATGGCTGGGTTGGTTGGTTTTAATCGATCATCGGTAATTTCATGGTAAAGTCGATGTACCCATATAGCTTCTCATGAAGCCTCTGAACAGTTGACATACTCTGCTTCGGTCAATGACAGAGATACTAAAGATTGTTTCTTAGACTTCCAAGAAACTGCTCCACCGGCAAGAGTAAAAACATAGCCAGAAGTAGATTTTCGATCATCCAAATCTCCAGCGAAGTCAGAATCTGCAAATCCGACCAAACTACTATTCTGAGAACAACCATAAATCAGAGCCAAAGCAGTAGTTTGCCTGAGGTATCAGAGAATATGTTTCGCAGCAAGGAGGTGTTTTGTCGCCGGTCGTGCATTGAATTTGCTCAAACTCGAAATCGCAAAAGCAATATCCGGTTGAGTCCCAATGGCTAAATACATTAAACTCCCAACTAAGGACTGATACTCATGTGGTTCAACTACCTCATCCGTCTCCTCAGCTGGTAATAATTTCTGACCAGTTTCCATAGGTGTGCGAACACCATTGCAATTTTCCATGTTGGAACTCTGTAAGATCTTTGTAACAAAACGTACTTGATTAAGTGCGAGGCTTCTGTCGGGTAAACGATTAATTTCAAGCCCAAGGAATTGTCTCGCAGGGCCTAAGTCATTCATCTTATAATGGCTATGAAGCTGTTGTTTGACTCGATCGATTTGGCGGCGACTTTTAGCTGCAATTAATAAGTCATCAATGTAAAGTAATAAGAGGAGTTCATCGTCAATCGATTGGTATAAGTTCGGATCATTCTGAGACTTCTGAAAACCGATGGACAACAGGGATTTGTTGATATGGTTGAACCAAAGTCTCAGTGCCTCTTTAAGACCATAAAGTGCCTTGTTGAGCTTGCAAACAGTGACAGTGGTTCATTTCGTCTGGTCAAGCCATTCGATACCCTCTGGTAGACACACTTATATATTATCATAGATGGGGGGATTCAAGAATGCGGTTACAACATCCATATGATCAATCTCCCACCCACTTAGAGAAGAAAGGTCCAAAATCATGTATAAACTCAACAGTTTAGCAACTGGGGCAAAAGTCTCACCAAACTCCATTTGCTCAAAGCCTCTCAAAACTAATCTTGCCTTAAACCGACAACTTCTATTGGGATTTGTCTTCAAAACATAAACCCATTTACAAGAAATTGGGGGTGTGACATCTGGAACCATGGAACAATACATCCAGGTTTTATTTTCCAAAAGACATCGGAACTCCTCACCCGTAGCGGCTTTCCAACTAGCACTGCGACTCTGACTAAGGGCTTGCAGGTAGCTAAGCAGGTCCTCCTCAATCTCATCACTTGCTCCAGACTCAAGCACCGATCGATATGCTTGAGTCAAGTGACCAATACGTCCAGAACGATGCAATATCAGTACTGGCAAGTTCCCTGGCCTTAGACCACTATCTTCTATAGTGACTGCTTCATTGCGCTCATCCGGATGAGCAACAATATCCACAGGTCTTACTTCCCTGCATGCATGGGCTGCCTGATCAACTTCATCTGCAGGAACAACAGGGTCAACTTCGACTGCAGGTGCAGCTACAGGATCAACAGAGACTTGGCCAACTTCAACAGACACAGGATCGTCATACTCCAAAGGCATATTGTCTGGAATACAGGATTTCATCAAATCCAACTATTCAATATCAATCTCCTGTTCGCTGATAATTTCAGATTCCACAAAACGGATATCTGAAGCCTGGATCACTTGTTTGCCCAACAGATCCCAAAGGCACCATATCTTCGTCGTCTCATGAACGTATCCCAGAAATCCACACTTCTTGGCTCTCTCGGCAAATTTCCCTTCTCTCTGTGCTCCTGGAATCAACTTGTAGGCAACACAACCAAATCAGCGCAGATGTCCCAGTTCTGGTTTCTCACCGAAAAGCTTTTCATAAGGTGTAAGGCCTTCAACTGAACAGGAAGGCGATCTCACATGGAGATAAACAGCTGTATTTACTGCCTCTGCCCAGAACTCATCATGAAAGCAGGAGTCCAAAATCATCGCATATGCCTTTGTCACAATGGTATGTATCATCCTCTCGCTGACTCCATTCTTGTGCTGAGTATATGGAGGTGAAGGTTCGAAGGAGATACCAGAAACTCTCAAGATTCCACGGAATAAGCTGTTGTCATATTCCCCTTTTCCGTTATTGCAGCGAAACCTGGCAATCGGTCGATCTGGAAAATGTTTCTTAACACGGGCCTTAAATTCCTGGAAAACTGATACAATTTCCGTGGCTGTTTTACTGCATAGAAAGTATACCCAGGTCATCCGCGAGAAATCATCAATGTACAGGATAAAATAGTGAAGTCCCGAGACTGATTCTGGTGTTATTGGACCAAAGAGGTCCAAATGAATGAACTCAAATAGACGAGTTATAGGAGGGGCCAGTTTGCTTTCAAACTTTCTTTGATGTTTCGCTTTCACACAGACCTCACAGACGAAGGATCTCTCAACTGGGTTTCCACTATAGGCCTCATGAGGTAGTATTGTATGTAATGTCTGATAGCCAAGATGTCCTCGCTGCTGATGCCAAAGGTCAATTGATGGCAGGACTGCAGAGTTTGTTAAGGTGGGCTGATTGGCCTTGTGTGTCATCAAGGTACAGTTTGGATCGTGTGAAATTAGGTGATAAACACCAGCCGACAAGAATCCGATAACGCAATTGTCAAGAACACACTCCTCATTCCTGAATGTGATTGGTTATTTTGTCGACAATTGACTGACTGATAAAAGAGCCACTTTTAATCGGGGAATGAATAAGGCCTCAATGGAAATGATTCGAGATGGTAGAATTAGGCGGACCGTACTAGCTGAGATCGCCGGAACTGTCGAATCATCACCCAAGTGAACCATAATTGGTTTAGGGAGACGTTTAAGTTTCATGAAGAGATGGTGGTTGCGGCAGAGGTGGTGAGATGCTCCTGAGTCGATGATACAGCTGTCATTGTTGTTTGCTGAATTTAACTTGGTTACCAGGGCTGGCATGGCAACTAGGGCTTGAACGGAAGCATATGTGGCACCAGCATAAGTACCACCTCCCATCCTGTCGTCTTTCTTATCAGCCTTCCTTCCACCTCCTAATTGTCCACTAAGAGCTTCTTCAGTTTTCCTCTTGAAGCAGGTGTTCTGCCTATGCCCCCTCTTATTACAATACCAACAGCTCAGCATGTCGTTACTATCTCTTTTACCTGCAAACTGATTTCCTCCTCTACCATGAAAACAGTTAAAACGGTCATTGGTTTGAGCTGTCAAAGCACTGGTATTAACAATCGTGCTACTCGTATTCGTGCTACGATAGTCTATTTGTCGAGTATGTATGGTGTCCTCTGTTTCTTTGACTTTCATGATTAAGTTGTCGACTGTTCACTGACCAAGTAGGATATCGCTGAAGGTATCGAAGGAAGCCAGAAGCGTCATAAGTAGATGTGATATGAATGATGAGTCCGTGATGGGTTCATCTGTGCCACTCAATTGGTCTCAGAAATAAAGTAAGGTCAAAATATATTCAGTAATTGGTTTACCCTGGACAGGTCGAGCTCTTGAGAATTGGCGGAGAGTTGACATACGGCCAGCTCTGGTGGAAGCAGTGTTTAGCTTTTCATGGAGGAGATTCCACATCTCCCTAGGGTCAGTGAGCCCATCGAGATATTGTTGGACGCTGGTCGTGCAAGACTCGAAGATCAAAGCAATTGCTTTGCCTTTACCATGACGGAAGTCGGCAAGTTGAATACATTGATTGTCTGGTGGGGGAAGCTCATTTCCCTGCGTGAGCTCAAAGGCATCCTTGGCACGAAGGGCAACCTCAATATGTTTACGCCACTGAGAGAAGTTTAGGTGATTAAGTTTCAAGAATTCACCATACTTAGACCAATACATGGCATTAGTTTGAGTAGGGTCAATGGTGATCATAGAGGTAGTGGAAGTGAATTGGCTCATCGTTCTTTTTCTTTTTAGTAGTTGGGTTCCATTGAAGAAGTTATGCTCAATGCTCAATATAAAGATAGGAGGAGATAAATGTAGATAGGTTCGATAAAAATAGGAGGAGAAAGATCAAGAAAAATAGGAGAAGAAAGATATATAAAGGTTCGATCATATGTTTTAAGGATTGGAGTTATAGGAGCAACTCTGGGCTCATAACCTGATGTAATAACCTGATGTAAGAACCAAAAGTGTATAAAGGTTATGATAAAGTATTGTAAAGTGTTTAAGTGAGAATAGCGATGTATTGTAAAAAAGGCTTAATTGTATCGTCATACCTTTCATTAATACTAGAATAGATTACAGTTATATACTACAGATAATCCAACCTCCTAGATATTCTGTAGGTTGGCTATATCCATTCTATTCCATTCTCGCCATTCTATTCCATTCAATTCTCACCATTCTATTCCAGTTATTCCATTACATCCCAATTATTCCCACATCATTCCTGTCATTCCTGACATTCCGGTCATTGGCATGAGGTTATCGAGATGCCACCCAATAACCTTTACCAGATTCCAACAATGCTATTGCTAAATCATTTCAAATTCTAATCATTGCACCTCACGTTAAATCTATCAGACAAGTGTGAGATGCACTCAATCCATGTTTCTAATGTTTGATCGGGTGCAATACACTTTACCTGGTTCTAGTATGATACCCAAAGGTGTGGGTTTATCTTCAATTTTCACATGATTTTTCACACAACCTCCACTACCACCATTTCAATACAGGGACACATCATTGTGGACACATCATCCCATCGATGTTTGCTTTAAAATAAGAGGGGTAATGTGATTTTGAAATTGAGTATCATCCCCCTCACCCCAAACCTTTCCCTATTTTTTCTTGACACTGCCGATAAAAGTTCTATCTTAATTACACTATAGGAAATAATTAGCAGCCCTCCAACTACCCACCTATCCATCCATCCTCGCTTAATCTGTAATGTGCAATTTGCAAATAGTGGGTCTCAAGGGAGTTTATGACATGTTCATACTGGGTACCGTAAAAACTCAGGTATAACAAACTGGGCTGGACGGGTCTGCAACAAGATTAAAGTCCCTTGGTTGGTGCAGAGCTCATGAACTGGATCTGGTGATATTAGCAAGTGTCTTTCGAGGTTCTCTTTGGCCATTCAGAGTACTGGAAATTGCTGCACAATCAATCTAAGCCAGTTCGTTATACCCGAGTTTTTACAGTGTCTCAAAGTTTATTGCAACCTCCATAACCGCAATCAAAGAACACAACATGTTACACAGACTGTCCAAATATTCAGTCTCCACTGATTGGTTTGTATGTTATTATTACTAACCCTAACTAACTTTCATTGTCTATGTCCTTGGTTTATTATAAAAGTTTCCACTGGCTCTTAGCCCCCAGCCCTAAAGTCCCAGGCATCCACCTGCCCCTGAACTCACCCGATCAACGTCCCACCAAACTTCCTCCAGACTATCGAGACCACTCCTCCACAATTTGTTGCGACCACTCCTCGCCAACCCCCCCAAGTCCCCCTCGTCATAGCCCCAGGCATGCACCTGCCCCTGAACTTCCCTAGGCGACTCCCTACCCACCTCCCTCCAGCTTGTCGAGACCACTCCTCGGAAGACCCTGAGGCAGTTTTAGACACTCAACCTCTCCCTCCTAAATCCAACACTCTCATTGAACTGTTGACGACTTACGAGTAGGCTCCGGCGCCCGCTATCACGTCAAAAGGGGATCTTTAGACAACAAACCCCTAGTTTTACGAGTACAAGGTTTTCGTAGAGCAGTTAAAAAAGTATGGGCATGAAACGGCGGGTGCATTCACTACACGCTGATAGTAGTCCGGGGCGATCTAAACATAACTCCAGGAGTGCAAGATTTGCGTAGGAATGCTGACGGTGTACGGGCACAGCCTGTCGGTTCCTCTCTCCCTAGGCCGGTATAGGCCACGGTCGGCGTAAGCCTAACTGTAGGAAAGCAAGGTTTTCCTAGAAATTGTGAGGGCCTACGGTCACGGTCCAATGGCTGTTCTCGTCACAGACCGGTGATCACGACATAAGCCTAACTGTAAGAGAGCGGGGTTTTCCTAGTAGTGATGGAGGCGTACCGGAGAAGATTGACCGGTGTATCACGACACCATACTATGGGTATCTTAGCCAACGTAACTGTATGTTAAACAAGTATAGGATATCGCGTCATTGTTAGGTCCCTTAGAGTTATATTTGACAGGGCACTTCAGGTCATTTAGGGCATCCGGGTAACGGAGGTCTCTTAGGGACCAGTTTTGTCCGGAAGGGAAATAGCTTTTCTTCATTTTCGTAGACTCTCCTATTTGCAACTAGTTTAAGTAGGTCATGAAATTAACGATCACTTAAACGTAAGAACCAGTAGAGAAAAGAACGTACTGAAGAGACCACCGCCCTCCGCATTAGATCTTCCCCCCGACGGCTACCCCGATTCAGTTCATAACTGCTTACTAGGGACTACAAAACTTCTAACTCCATCCACTACGATTGGAGGGGTTAGTCTGTCACTCCTGAAACCTTTTCCCAGCCTAACAACTCGTCTATAAGGACGTCTGTCCTCACCTGCTCGACGTGCCACCTAGTTCGAAAGAGCTTGTACTCCCCGGTGTGAGTGTAGGGTGTACAAAAATATAGTGTCCTTGAAAGAGTCCTAGGTCTAGACACCTAGGAGAGAGATGGCGATTCCGTACATTCCTGGCGACCCGTAAGCTATCAGATGGGCTTGGTTTCGAAATTCTGATTCGGACTCAGATGAGGGTGAGACGCAGAAGTAAGCGTGTTAGCAATAGGTGATCCATATCGGTTCTGGAATCGGACAACAGTAAAGGAAGTTGGAAAGAGAAGACAAGGTCTACCGCCCGGGATGGTCCTATCGTAGCTACTATTCACTTTGCCCTTTTTTGATGTGTGTTTGTAGTTACTTAGTTCACCGTCACTTCGGTATCTCACTCTGATCGTACTGGGTTCAGAGCCGACGGGAAAGGGACTATCAACCGTCTTGTGGACGTACGTCTCCTACTAAGTAACGCACGTCGAGGTATAGGTAGAGGTCGAAGAAGAGGTGTATAAAGAACTGTAGTAATCTTAATCCCGATTATCTATAGTGATAACGAAAGCCGCTTGTAGACCACTGATCGAGGAGGTGTACCCCAGAGGGTCACTTGTTGTGAGCGTGTGGGCCATAGAGGTCCTACTAGAGAGCGTCACCTCGTTCTTATAGACCATCAACGAATCCCCACTTGAGCAGTTCTCGTAGTTTCATCTCCTTATGAACCCCGTCAC
>ML120591.1:5959-97298 GCA_003788595.2 Choiromyces venosus 120613-1
TAAAAGAGGTGGGAGAGTTTGATGGAGATGGAAGAGGGGGCCTCAGGTTGACCTGCAGAGAGTGCTTGGTAAGTACTTTGTTGAATTTTCCATCTCGAACAGTGGTGATTCAGCAAGGCTAATAAGTGGGAATATATAATATAGGCTGCTCAGGCAGCACGTGAGATGCACCTGAGGGAAGCACCAGCACCTCTGATTGAGGCAGTGGAGGCTCCTCTTGCTCAAGGACAGGGAGGCCCATTGGTTGCACCCCCATTACCTCTGGGCTTCCTGGGTCAAAGAGCGAGATGGTCAACCCATGAGATGGAGCGCCTGGAGATCAGGTGTAGCCACTGCAACACTCTTCACTGGGCTGAGGAGAAGTCAGCCAGAGTACCACAAGGTGGACTGGCAAGCTACTTCTCCTGTTGCATGCATGGTCGGGTGCAGATTGAGCACATGAGGCCACTGCCAGAACCCCTGAATACCTTGCTGAGCGGACTTGATGCACAGTCGAGGTCATTCAGGGGTGATCTGCACAGATGGAACACGCTGTTTGCCTTCACCTCCATCCAGCACAATATGGACAATCGCCCAAGTGCGATTGGAGGTGGGCTTCAGCTGTTCCAGGTCCATGGAGCGATATATCACATCCAGGGACCTTTGGCTGCAGGCACGGGGGAGAATGCTCTGTACTCACAGATCTATCTCTATGATCCCAGGTTTGCTGCACAGGCGCGCTCCAGTCGGAATCAGGAATTGGACGCCAATCTGATTCTGTCCTTGACCCTGATGCTACAAGAGCATTGCCCACTCATCCAAGTCTACCTCTCAGCCCATGAGAGGTTTGCAGAGATGGCATCGCAGGAAGATAATTTCAGGGTCGTCCTGGATCCACAATTGAGTCTGATTGTGGAAACAGGGGCAGATCACAGACGTGAAAACCATCCCACTGCACATGAGGTATCAATGATTCTGCCTGAGGAGTATGGCACACGGGGCTTTAGAGATATTGTTTTGGCGGAGAGGATTAACGGGGTTGATGGAGTAAATCATTTTACCACCATCAATCCCAAACATGCCTCTTACATTCCCCTCCACTATGTGCTGCTGTTCCCCTATGGGGAATCAGGATGGCACTGGGGAATGACCCTTCGCAATCTGGAAGGGGTCCGTCAAGATAAGAGACTCGAACAGAGGGCATATTACAGGTTCAGGTTACATACCAGGCCTGATGAGCCCGCCACCCTCTTCCGTGCCCAAAGGTTGTTCCAGCAGTTTGTTGTAGACGCGTGGGCCATCTGCGATCAGAACAAACTGAGTTGGATCACATCCCACCAAGGCAATATCCACGCAGAACTTTACAATGGTCTCGCAGACGTCCTACAGGTGGAAGATATTGATATCGCTCAGGTTGGTAGGCAGGTAATTCTGCCTTCCAGCCATTTGGGTAGCGACAGATTTATGCAGCAGCTATACCAGAACAGTATGGCAATTGTTCGTCGCTTTGGTAAGCCCTCACTGTTTGTCACTTTCACTGCCAATCCCAAGTGGGTAGAGATTGAACGCGAACTACTACCTGGGCAGACAGCAGGTGACCGTCCTGACCTGGTAGCACGAGTATTCAATCTCAAGGTACATGATTTGCTTGATCAGATCAGGCAAAAAGAGGTGTTTGGACCATGGCTGGGTTGGGTCTGGACAATAGAATATCAGAAGCGCGGTTTGCCGCATCTCCATCTTCTGGTGTTCTTGAAGACAGACCACCAGTTCCTTACACCTGCCAACATTGACCGCTTTATCAGCGCAGAGTTACCAGCAGAGGATGATGCCATAGGGCATGAGCTCCGTGGCATCATCCAGTCCACAATGGTGCACACCCACTGCATGATGGGAAACCATCTGGCTCAGTGCATGCAGGGTGTGAATCCCGCAATAGGTGGACTCTGCAAAAAGGGATATCCGCGCCAATTTCAGGAGGAGACCATCATTAACCAGGATGGCTATCCCACCTATAGAAGGCGCGACATGGGACAATCCTTCACTGTATCACTGCCTAGGAGAGGACCGGCTGTGGAGGCGGTTGTTGACAACCGTCGGGTGGTACCGTATAGTCCCTACCTGTCCCTCCGCTATAAGGCACATATCAATGTGGAGGTTTGTGGGTCAGTCCGGGCTGTCAAGTACATCCACAAGTACATCTACAAAGGTGGAGATCGGGTGACGGCGGTGTTAAACTCTGAGCAGAATGAGATCAATCGCTACCTTCATGGCCGGTATATCGGACCCACTGAAGCTGTATGGCGTTTGTTTGAATTCTCAACACATGAAGAGCAACCGCCTGTTATCCCTCTTGCCTTACATCTTCCTGGTCAACAGCCAGTTTACTTCTCTGAAGTTGAGGATCCTGCTCTTCTACATCAGCATATGGAGAGCTCGTTCTCAACTCTGGTGGCATTTTTCAGATACAATGCTGAGAATGAGGATGGTAGAATGTACTTGTACCATGAGTTTCCAGAGCACTTTGTCTATGTCGCCAAGGCAGGATGGAAACCCAGACAGCAGCACTTCTCAATTGGCCGTATGTATTCTGCCAGTCCTTTCATGGGTGAGCGCTACTATCTAAGGTTACTGCTAACAGTGGTACGTGGGCCGAGGAGCTTTGAACATCTTCGCACTGTAGCTGGGGTTGAGCACTCCACATTCAAGGGAGCCTGTATCGCTTGGGACTACTTGAAGATGATGGTGAGTGGGTGGCCATGTTCAGGGATGGTAGTAGCTTTATGACAGGTGGAGCATTGAGGCATCTCTTTGTTCTGGCACTGCAGCATACCACCATCAGTAATCCCTTGAGGATTTGGGAAGAGTTTGGGGGTAGCTTTTGCGATGACCTTTCAAATCTCCTACGGACTGGCAGGGTCACCAAGCCACCTGGCTGGGAGAACATGGAAGAAGGACTGGCCCTGGACTATGGGCTCTACCATATTCAGGAATCATTGAATGAATATGGTAGGTCTATGAATGAATTTGAACTACCATTACCTATGTTGAACTGGGTAGGTAGAAGATTAGAACAGATAGAGCAGGGAGTGGTTGGTGAGGAGATGGGCTATGATAGAGAACAGGAGCTGGAGTTGTACAATGGCATGCGAGGAAGGTTGAATGAGGAACAGCTTAGCTGTTTTGATGCAATTGTTGCTGCGGTAGAGCTCCATGAGCAGGACCCGCAGCAGCAGCAGCCTGCTGGTGCCTTTTTCCTCCATGGCCCAGCTGGGACTGGCAAGACATTTCTCTACAACTGTCTCTGTAGCTACTTTCGCTCAAAAGGGAAGATTGTACTCTGTGTTGCGTCATCTGGTATTGCAGCTCAATTGTTACCAGGTGGCCGCACAGCTCACTCCAGGTTCAAAATTCCCATCTCCAACGACTCCAACGCTTCCTGCAATATCACAAGAAACTCATTCCTTGGTGACCTAATTCGGAGAACCTCTCTTATCATATGGGATGAGGTCCCGATGCAGCACAAGGCATGTTTTGAGGCAGTTAATAGGACCCTAAATGATGTCTGCAATGTAGGGAATAACAGTGTATTTGGGCGAATTCCCACTGTTCTTGGTGGTGACTTTGCCCAGATCCTGCCCGTCATCAGACGTGGTACCAGGCAAGCTACAGTACTTGCCTGTATCCAGAACTGCTCCATCTGGAGTCAGTTACGGGTCTTGAAACTCAGGACTAGCATGCGAATCATTGCTAGTTCTGAGAATCGAGTTTTCCTTGATTTTCTGCGTGATCTTGTGACCAACCAGCGGCTGTATGGGCAGGTTCCAATACCGTCATACATCCGCAGGGTATCCACCGTTGAACAGCTATGTGATCAACTGTATCCTCAGGCATTATTGAATGAGGCTGTCACCACCCATGGTGCACTTGTTGGTAGAGCTATCTTGGCCTTCCGCAATGAGACAGTCAACGATTTCAATAATGTCCTGCTTGCAAGGATGCCTGGTGAGGAGCACCGCTTTGATGCAGCAAACAGCGTTGAAGTAGGTGAAGAAGCTGCAGCTGCTGAGCCATATGCGGTAGAATATTTACAGAGTATTAGCTTAGCCAGTATTCCACCATCGTGCTTGCAGCTCAAGATTGGGGCACCAGTAATTCTCTTGAGGAATCTGAGTCCAAGACAGGGTCTATGCAATGGCACAAGGATGAGAGTACTGGGCATTAGCCGCAACTGTCTTCAGGTTGCTATTCTTGGTGGTAAGTTTGATGGTGAGATCCGCTTACTCCCACGGATCAAGCTCACAACCACTGAGGAAGATTTACCATTTATTCTACAGCGCAAGCAGTTTCCCATACGCTTGTGCTTTGCAATGACTGTCAACAAGTCCCAAGGACAGTCTCTACAAGAGGTTGGCATTGATCTTCGGACCAGTGCCTTTACCCATGGGCAGCTCTATGTTGCTCTATCAAGAGTGACATCACTGAATGGTCTTACACTGCTGCCGTCCAGTGATACACCAAACATGACTGATAATATTATCTACTCAGAAGTGCTGCTCTAATTTACTTAAAGCAATTCACACTTCTTGGGTATTTAATATTGGGTGTGGGAAAATGATTACTCTGCCAATATAAGTGGTTTATCTTCCGATTCTCCACCTTATTGGTACAATTTTTCCATTTGCTTTAATATGGTGGTATGCTGATTTGCTTGATTTATTTATTGCTGACCAATTTCAATTTCATTGATAGCTGAATTATTGTTGTAGAATTCTTATTCCCTATTTTATGGATTCTTATCCTCTATCAACAGGTTAATTCATTACACTAAGATCATGATTTGCAATTTACGCTAGGAGTCTTAAGTCTACTACTTCCCAGCTCATATATTGAATTAAGAGTATCTTATTCCTTCTTCTTTAGTTTATCAATACCTGTAAGTTGGTAATTTTTGTGATAGTTAATACATACAGCGCTATATATTTGATCATGGTTACCTGATCAAGGTTTGCCCTCACTACCAAATGGTTGGCATTACCTGGCATTACCCCAACAAGACAGCCCCCTCTACCAACTCTCATCCCCTACCCCCCATACAGGCATCACGAGAGTATAATCATTAAATAGAGTTCTAATATGCGGACAGGTCGAGCGTAGGTCGAGGGGACCCTAGTCTAATATGTACTGAACAGTAGATCTAATCCCTATGATCTAATCCAACAAAAATGGCGATCTGATTACCACACAACTACTCATCCCTGACCCAGATAGTCTGATATACCCTATGTCCCTTGTATTTCTGATCATCACACGGTGGCCTAATCCTGACCCAGGCCTCATACAATATCCTATTTTCTCTCCATCACCACCTCCCCTTTTCTCACACTCATCCTTTTCTTCTTTTTTCTCCCACCACGCTCCCTTTTATCTTTCCTCCTCTCTTCTCTCTCAACCTTTTATACTACTAACTATCCTCTAACTCCTTTCTCTTTACATTCCCCCTACTATTCATCTCACTATTCATCAACCTTTTCTTGACCTCTCTCACCTCCTCTACTTTTACTACCTACTCCTCTATTCTCTTATTTTTTTTCTCTTTCTTTCTGCTCTTTTTCTCTTTTTATTTACCTTTGCTCTCCCCTTTTTTTCCATTCTTTCCTTCCCCTGTATCGCCTCTACCTGACTTCTTATTTGTTTCCTTTCCACTCCACAGCCTCATGTTCCTCATCTTCTCCAACCTGCTTCTCTGTATACCTATTCTTCTTTTTGATTCATCTTTTTGATTTATCTTTTCATCCTTCTTTTTGCACCTTTGTTGGCCAGTTCCCCATTCCCCATTTTCCTCCTCTTTCCTCTCCTTTTGCTTTTTCCTATTTCTTCTCTTCCCCTCCTGCACAGGTTTCTTCTTCCTGTCTCTCTCTAGCTTTTCCTCTATTCTGTTATCTCCTTCATCATTATTTGATACCTCTACTGTTGATTTATAGAAAGCAAATCATTATTGATGCAATGGTGTGGCAGGTGTCCAGGGACAAGTCTGTAGAGGATTTTGATCCAGTGGGAGTGGGTTACTGGAAATGCACATGTCATGATTGCTTGGTAAGTCATTCACTTTCTATTTGTTAGTACTCACGAGTATTTAAAATGGTCTCTAATTATTTGTCAACAACATCTAGCCCAGGAGATGAACTCTAAGAAGGCAAGCAGCTCCACCTCAACTGAATGCTAACATTGAAGAGGTTTATGCAGTAGCAGATGAGTCAGAAGGTTTATTAATTGATATTCATTTATGGGAATTCACACTAATATGAGAATATAGAAGTCATTATAGTAAGCATTGCCAGGGAGGACCAGGAGGCTACAGTAGTGGTTGAAGGTAAAGGTGAGTGATCGGCTGATAAATCTAGCAGGCTGACTAGGATGTGGAAATAGACAACAGGGAGGAGGTACAGAGATATGGGCACTGCCACAGCATGAAAGATGTGGAAGATTTTGATATAGATGTAAGAGAAGTCCTCTGGGTGACCTGCAGAGAGTGCTTGATAAGTACTTTGTTGAATTTTCTATCTTGAATACTGGCAATTCCTCGAGGCTTATAAATAGAAATATATAATATAGGCTGCTCAGGCAGCACGCAAAATGTGCCTAAGGGTAGCACCAGCACCTCTGATTGAGGCAGCAGAGGCTCCTCTTGTTCAAGGATAGGGAGGCCCATTGGTTGCACCCCAATTACCGCTGGGCTTCCTGGGTCAAAGAGCGAGATGGACAACCCATGAGATGGGGTGCCTGGAGATCAGGTGTAGCCACTGCAATGCTCTATACTGGGCTCAGGAGAAGTCAGTCAGAGTACTACAAGATAGACTGGCAAGCTACTTCTCCTGTTACATACATGGTGCAGATTGAGCCCATGAAACCACTGCCAGAACCCTTGAATACCTTGCTGAGCAGACTTGATGCACAGTCAAGGTCATTCAAGGTGGATCTGCCTAGATGGAACATGCTGTTTGCCTTCACCTGCATCCAGCACTATAGAGACAATGATACAAGTGCGATTGGAGGTGGGACTCAGCTGTTTCAGGTCCATGGAGCCATATATCACATCTAAGGACCTGTGGCTTCAGGCATGAGGGAGAATGCTCTGTATTCACAGATGTATCTCTATGATCAAAGTTTTGCTGTGCAGGTGTGCTGTGGTCGGAATCAGGAATTGGATGCCAATCTGATTCTGTCCTTGACTCTAATACTACAACAGTATTGCCTGCTCATCCAAGTCTACCTCTGAGCACATGAGAGTTTTGTACAGATAACATTGCAGGAAGATAATTTCAGGGTTGTTCTGGATCCACAATGTAGTCTGATTGTGGAAACAGTTGTAGATCACAGATGTGAAAACCTTCCAATGGCAGATGAGGTATCAATGATTCTGCCAGATTGGTATGGTAAGAAAGGATTTAGAGATATTGCTTTGGCAGAGAGGATTAACAGGTTTGATGGAGTAAATTTTTTTACCACCATCAATCCCAATCATGCCTCCTATATTCCCATCTACTATGTACTGCTGTTCCTATATGGGGAATCAGGATGGCATTAGGGAAGAACCCATTGCAATCTGAAAGGGGTCTCTCAGGACAAGCGACTTGAAAAGAGGGAGTATTACAGGTTCAGGTTGCATACCAGACCTGATGAGCCTGCTATCCTCTTCTGTGCCCAATGGTTATTCCAGCAGGTTATTGTAGATGCATAAGCCATCTGCGATCAGAACAAATGTAGTTAGATCAGATCCCAATAAGGCAATATCCATGCAGAACTTTACAATACTCTTGTAGATATCCTACAGGTGGAAGATATTCAAGTTGATATCGCTCAGGTTGGTAAATGGGTAATTCTGCCTTCCTGCCATTTGGGTAGTGACAGATTTATAGAGCAGCTATAGCAGAACAGTATAGTAATTATTTATTGCATTGGTAATCCCTTACTGTTTGTCACTTTCACTGCCAATCCTAAGTGGATAGAGATTAAATGTGAACTACTACCTTGGCAGATGGCAGTTGACCATACTGACCTTGTAGCACATGTATTCAATCTCAAGGTATGTGATTTGCTTGATCAGATCAGGCACAAAGTGGTGTTTGGAACATGGCTGGGGTGGGTCTGGACATTAGAATATCAGAAGCATGGTTTGTCACATCTCCATCTTCTGGTGTTCTCGAAGACTGACCACCAGTTCCTTACACCTGCCAACATTGACTACTTTATGAGTGCTGAATTACCAGCAGAGGAGGATGCTATGTGGTATGAGCTCTATGGCAACATCCAGTCCACAATTGTGCACACTCACTGCATGATGGGAAACCATCTTGCTCAGTGCATGTAGGGTGTCAATCCAGCAATTGCTGGACTCTGCAAAAAGGGATATTGATGCCAATTTCAGGAGGAGACCATCATTAACCAGGATGGCAATCCTACCTATAGAAGTCACAACATGGTACAATCCTTCAGTGTATCACTGGCCAGGAGAGGACCTGCTGTAGAGGCCATTGTTGACAACCATTGTGTTGTACACTATAGTTCCTACCTGTCCCTCCACTATAAGGCACATATCAATGTAGAGGTTTGTGGGGCTGTCTGGGCTGTCAAGTACATCCACAAGTCCATCCACAAGTACATCTACAAAGGTGGAGCTTGGGTGATGCTAGTGTTAAACTCTGAGAAGAATGAGATCAATCACTAGCTTCATGGTTGGTATATTGGACCCACTGAAGCTGAATGGCATTTATTTGAATTCTCAATACATGCAGAGTAACTGCATGGTATCCCTCTTACCTTACTTCTTTCTGGTCAACAACCAGTTTACTTGTCTGAAGTTGAGGATCCTGATCTTCTACGTCAGAATATAGAAAGCTCGTTCTCAACTCTGGTGGCATTCTGCAGATACAATGCTGAGAATGAGGATGGTAGAATGTACTTATACCATGTGTTTCCAGATCACTTTGTCAATGTCACCAAGGCAAGAGGGAAACCCAGACAGCAGTACTTCTCAATTAGCTGTATGTATTTTACTAGTCCTTTCATATGTGAACGCTACTATCTGAGGTTACTACTAAAAGTGGTACATGGGCCGAGGAGCTTTGAACCTCTTTGCACTGTAGCTAGAGTTGAGCACTACACATTGAAGGGAGCATGCATCACCTTGGGACTAATTCAAGATGATAGAAAGTGGGTGGCCATGTTCAGGAATGGCAGTAGCTTTATGACAGGTAGAGCATTAAGGTATCTCTTTATTCTGGCACTGCAGCATACTACCATCAGTAATCTTTTGATCATCTGGGAAGAGTTTGGGGGTAGCTTTTATGATAATCTTTCCAACCTTCCATGCAATGGTAGGGTCACCAAGCCACCAGGTTGGGAGAATATGGAAGCAGGACTGGCTCTGGACTATGGACTCTACCATATTCAGGAGTCACTGAATGAATATGGTAGGTATATGAATGAATTTGAACTACCATTACCCATGTTGAACTGGGCAGGTAGGAGATTAGAACAAATAGAGCAGGGAGTGGTTGGTGGGAAGATGGGCTATGATAGAGAACAGGAGTAGAAGTCATACAATAGAATGCAAGTGATGTTGAATGACGAACAGCTTATCTTTTTTGATACAAATATTTTTGCAGTGCAGCTCCATGAACCAGATCCACAGCAGCAGTAGCCTGTAGCTACCTTTTTCCTCTGTGGCCCAGCTGGGACTGGCAAGATCTTTCTCTACAATTGTCTCTGTAGCTACTTTCACTCAAAAGGGAAGATTGTACTCTGTGTTGCATCATCTGGTATTGCAGCTCAATTGTTACAAGTTGGCCACGTAGCTCACTCCAGGTTCAGAATTCCTGTCTCCAACGACTCCAATGCTTCCAGTAATAATACAAGAAACTTATTTCTTGCTGACCTAATTCAGAGAACCTCTCTTATCATATGGGAAGAGGTACCAATGCAGCACAAGGCATGTTTTGAGGCAGTTAATAGGACCCAAAATGATGTCTACAATGTAGGGAATAACAGTGTATTTGGGTGAATTCACAGTGTTCTTAGTAGTGACTTTGCCCTGATCCTTCCTGTCATCAGATGTGGTATCAGGCAAGGTACTGTACTTGCCTGTATCCAGAACTACGCTATCTGGGGCCAGTTATGGGTTTTAAAACTCAGCACTAGTATGCATATCATTGCTAGCCCTGAGAATCATGTTTTCCTCCCTTTTTTACATGATTTTGTGACCAACAAGCAGCTCTATGGGTAGGTTCCAATCCCATCATACATCTGCAGGGTTACTACAGTTAAACAGCTATGTGATTAACTGCATCCTCAGGCATTATTGAAGGAGGCTGTCATCAACCATCATGCACTTATTAATAGAGCTATCTTGGTCTTCCACAATGAGACAGTCAATGATTTCAATAATGTCCTGCTTGGAAGGATGCCTAGTGAAGAGCACTACTTTCATGTTGCAAACAGTGTTGAAGTGAGTGAAGAAGCTGTGGCTGCTGAGCCATATGTGGTAGAATATTTACAGAGTATTAGCTTAGCCAGTATTCTACCATCCTGCTTGTGGCTCAAGATTGAGGCACCAGTAGTCCTCTTGAGGTACCTGAGTCTAAGGTAGGGTCTATACAATGAAACAAGGATCAGAGTACTGGGTATTAGCTGCAACTGTCTTCAGGTTGCTATTCTCAGTAGTATTTTTGATGGTGAGATCCAATTACTTCCATGGTTCAAGCTCATAACCACTGAGGAAGATTTACCATTTATTCTACAGTGCGAACAGTTTCCTATATGCTTGTACTTTGCAATCACTCTCAATAAGTCCCAAGGATAGTCTATGGAAGAGGTTGCCATTGATCCTCAGACCAGTGCCTTCACCCATGGGCAGATCTATGTTGTGCTATCAAGAGTGACATCACTGGATGGCCTTACACTGCTGCCATCCAGTGATACACCAAACATGACTGATAATATTGTCTACCCAGATGGGCTGCTTTAATTTACTTAACGCAATTCCGAATTCTTGTGATTCAATATTGGGTCTAGAAAAATGAGTAATGTGCCAATTTGGGTAGTTTATCTTATCATTCTCTACCTTATTGGTCAGCTTGTTCTATCAAAATTGACATCCCTGGATAGCCTTACACTGCCACCATCCTTTGATTATCATATATGACTGATAATATTTTCTACTCAGAAGTGCTGCTTGAATTTACTTAGAGCAATTCACACATCTTGGGCATTCAATATTGGGTCTAGAAAAATGATTACTCTGCCAATATCAGTCTTTTAACTTCTGATTATCCACTTTATTTGTACATTTTTTCAATTTCCTTTAATATGATAGTATGCTGATGTGCTTGATTTATTTATTGCGGACTAATTTCAATTTCTTTCATAGCTGAATTATTGTAGTAGAATCCTTATTGTCTATTTTATTGATTCTTGTCCTCTATCAACAGGTTAATTCATTATACTAAGATCATAATTTGCAATTTACCCTGGGAGTCTTTAGTCTACTACTTCCCAGCACATCTATTGAATCAATAGCATCTTATTCCTTCTTCTTTTGACTATAAATACATGCAAGTTTATAATTTTTGTATTAGTAAATACACATAAGTGTATATTTGAACAAGGTTATACAAGCAAGGTTTACCCTTACTACCAAATATTTGATATTACCCCGCTTGGGAGCAACAACAAGCCCGGTCCTCTCAACCCTTATCCTTATCCATGCCCACTAACCCTCAAACCTAAGTCCTCATAAACTCATTATACTACAACTATTGTAAGTCTGATACATAGATAGAGGTCGAGCATCGATCAAGGGGATGCTAGTCTACTATGTACTGGACAGTTCATCTTAAAATGTGATCTCAAATGCCTGATCTGATCTGATCATCTGATAAGATCTGTGATGGTGTGTTCAGTGTATGGTATTTTTGGTCCCATAAATACAATGAGGCTCAACAATGCTAAGATGTGAAGCTCCACATGTGAGATTTTCTGCCCTTCTCTTATATAATGTCAATTTTCCCCATCTTTTCTTCAATCATCCTCCATACATCAGGTTCATTTGTTTTCATAACAATTAACAACCAATGGGTTTCAATCTATTGAATTCCTCCATTTCCCTATCACGGCCATGATACCACACCAATACAACTTGATGATAAAAATTGAAAGCATTTTTTATTACAATACGGTACTGCAGTAGCTGCTGAATGGATAAACCTGAAACCGATTCCGATCAAGATTGGCAAGGGAGTCTGTGCCGTACATTTAAGGGGTACTTGGTCAGTCATACTTGCTGAGTTCTATTCTTGTAACCAAGGAACAAAGAATCTTAATATAGTTCATGGTAATAATTGGAGAAAAGGAGGACCAAAAGCCAACAGCAAAGAGGAATAGTAGTACAGGTGGTAGAAGAGGGGGAGGATGCAATTGCTGAACAGTTGGAAGGTTCGTAGTTACCCCACACCTATTGTGATTAGTTACTAACAATTTGTTGTAGTGTAAGCAGAAGAACTGCAAGGTATAGTTATTATCAAAATATATCTTGAATGATGTCTAACACTGATACCAGTAGTAGATGATCCAGCAGAAAGGAGAAGATGCAGGTAGTGTTGAAGGGAGAAGAATATAACAGATTTTGATAAGAATAGCAGATGAAGAATACTCTTGACCTGCAGGATATGTTTGGACAGTTAATTTCAGTGCTGATATTCTCCCAAGTATTTTGAGAAGATGAAACTAATTGTGACTTTGTAATATAGGCTGCTGAATGAGTGCTAAGAGGAGGTGCAGCTGCAGTAACTATGGTCAATAACCAAGTAGTTCATTTAGCTCAAGCACAGGGAGGTCAAGAGGTACATTTGCAAGTACCTTTTGCTATGCTGGACCAGTGAGCAAGGTAGATATCTCATGATCTAGGGAGGATAGATATCAGGTGTACTAGCTGTCAAGCTCTGCAGTGGGTAAAGGAGCCAGCAGCCTAATGACCCCAGGGTGTGGAGACAAGCTACAAGTCCTGCTGCAAGCATGTTGATGTCAAGGTTGAGAGAATGCAACAACAACAAGAGCCCCTTAATGCTTTGATAAATAGAGATGATGCTCAATCAAATTCTTTCTACTCAGGGCTTTGAAGATAGTATAATCACTTTATCTTTACATCTATTCAGTACAACATGGATGAGTGTACAAACTAGATGGGTGGTACTTTCCAGCCATTCCAGGTACATGGTATAATCTATCATAGGTAGGGACATCTGGTCCCAGCAGGAGGATGGGAAGCCCTTTATTCCCAGATCTACCTCTATCATCCACTTTATGAATCTAAAGCAAGGTCTGCCATGCACTGGAATTAGATACCAATCTTGTTTGTTCACTTACCTTGATTTTGCAAGAGTCCTACGTACTCATTTGCCAGTACATTACAGCCAAGGAGAGGTTTGAGCAGACTGCAGAGAGGGAGGACAACCTTCGCATAATCTTGGATACTCAGTTCAGTCTTGTGATTGAAAGAACTGCAGATCGGCAGTATGAAAGCTTACACACTGCCAATGAGGTCGCCATGATTCTAGTAGAGGAGTATGAGAGTGTAGGATTCAGAGATATTGTATTGGCACAGAGGTCGAATGGAGAGGATACTGGGAACTCATTTTGTGGGCCTGATTAATCATAACAATACCTCCTATCTTCCACTCCACTATGTTCTCCACTTCCCCCATGGAGAACCTTGCTGGCATTGGGTAGGACTCTTAGCAATCAAAATGGCAATCAGCAAAATATGAATCTCACACACTGCGTATTGTACCGATTCTGGTTACACCATAGGGATGGGGAGCCCTTAACTCTCTTCTATGCTTAGAGACTTTTTCAGTACTTTGTTCTGGATGCATGAGCAGTTTGTGTTCAGAATAAGCTTGCCTGGGTGTGCTCACATCTGGTAAATGTCTGCTCAGATCTCTACAATGGTCTTGCAGAGATAATGGAGGTTGGTGATGTCAACTTTGTAGAGGTTCAAAGTCAGGTAGTCTTACCATCCAGCCATCTGAGAGGGGATAGATTTATGCAATAGCTATTCCAAGACAGTATAGTGATTATCCAGTACTTTGGTAAGCCTTCTCTTTTCATAACATTTACTGCTAATCCTAATGGGTTGAGATTCAGCATGAGCTTCTATGTCAACAGTCAGCTAGTGACTGGCCTAATCTGGTAGCATATATCTTCAGTTTCAAGGTACAAGAATTATTGGATCAGTTACGGCACAAGAAAGTCTTACAACTACGACTTTGTTAGGTTTAGACAATTGACTATCAGAAGTGGGGCCTCCCATACCTCCATCTCTGTCTCTTCCTGAAAACTGATTAAGAGTTCCTAACTGCAGCCAATATTGACCATTTCATCAGTGCAGAGTTACCCTGTAAAGAGGATGTGGTTGGTGAGGAGCTGCAGAGCATCATCCAATCTTCAATGGTTCATAAACACTCTGCTGGTAGTAATAGTCGAGCAGCCTGCATGCCAGGTTTGAATCCTCTAGTAGTATTGACATACTGGGTGGGCTATTCCCATTATTTCCAAGATGAGACAATCATTACAGAGGATGGGTATCCAACCCACTAGAGAGAGAATACAGGAGAATTCAACTCATTAGTAGTAATGTGGAGTGGAGTCAGGGTGACTACCATCATTGACAATCAAAGAGTGGTGCCATATAGTCCCTACCTTTCCCTTTACCATAAGGCCCATATTAATATTGAGGTTTCTGGGTCTATTCAGCCTGTAAAGTATATCTACAAGTACATCTACAAGGGTGGAGATCGTGCCAGTGCTGCCATAGACTTGGAGCATGATGAGATCAAGCACTATTACCATGGTTACTATATTGGCACAACAGATACTGTGTGGTACTTGTTTGCATATTCAACTCATGAAAAACAACCACCATTGACATATCTTGCCCTTCATCTTCCAGGTGAACAAACTATTTACGTCTCAGAGAAGGAGGATCAAGAGGTCCTACATCAGTGGATGGATACCTCAATTACAATCCTCTTACCATATTTCAAGTACAATGTGGAGAATGAAGATGGAAGGTGTTACTTATACTATGAGTTCCCAAAGCACTATGTATATATTTGTAAGGTAAGATGGAAGTGGAGAACAAAGCACAGGTCAATTGGTTACATGTATTCAGCAAGCCCCTTCATGGGGTAACATTAATATCTATTCTTACTCCTCACTTTTGTTCATGTTGCAACTAGGTTTGATAACCTATGTATAGTAGATGGAGTATCACATACGACAATCAAGGTGGTGTATGTTGCCTTGCAGCTGTTGGAGGATGATGGGGAGTGGGTGGCCGTGTTCCATGATGGTCATGGGTTTATGACTAGTTGGTGACTGTGTCACCTCTTTGCTCTAGCTCTGATCCATACAATGATTACCAATCCACTGCATATCTGGGAAGAGTTTGGGGAGAGTTTTTGCGATGACCTGATATATATAATCATGGCAGGTAGAGTGGTCATGCCAGGAGGTGGGGAGAACTTTGGAGTAGGCAGTCTTCTGGACCATGGGCTTTACCAAATTTAGTAGTTTTAAGATAAATTTTGTAAATCTATTGAGGGGTTTGGTGTACAATGGTCAGTGTTGCCATGAAAAGAGGCTGGATGAGAGGTATTTAATAATGTGATGTTGGGAGAGGAGTTGGGCTATGATGTAGAGAAGGAGTACTAAGAGCTGTACGATGGTATGTCCGAGCAGTTAAATGACAAACATGCTTCCTGTTTCAATATGATAGTTACAGTAGTTGAGAGCTATATGCAAGACATACAACAGCAAATGGTTTCTGGTGCCTTCTTCCTACATGGCCCATCAGGTACAGGTAAGACATTCCTTTACAACTTTCTCTGCAGCTACTTTAGTGCGTAGGGAAGGATTGGGCTTTGAGTTGCATCTTCAGTGATTGAAGTGTAATTGCTACCAGGTGGTCAGACAGAGCATTCATGATTCAAGATCCCTTTATCGAATGACATTAACTCTATGTGCAATATCACACATAACTTATTCCTCAGTCAGTTGATTTACCAGAGAGCTCTTATCATTTGCGATGAGGTTCCAATGCAGCATAAGGCATGCTTCAAGGCAGTTAACTAGACCCTGAATGATGCTTACGATGTTGATGACCAGCATATATTTGGTAGGATTCCAACAGTTCTTGAGGGTGACTCTGCCCAAACCTTACCTATTGTCTGCTGTAGTACCTGGCAGGCAACAGTGCTTGCCTGTATCTAGTATAGCTCAATCTGGCGTAGCTTAACAGTCTTGAAACTCCAGACAATTCTGTGCATTATTGCTAGTAATGTGAATTAGGTATTCCTGACATTTCTCAAGGATCTAGTTACCAATCCACTTTTCTATGGACAGGTGATCCTTCCAGCATACATTTGTCAGGTATCTACAGTTGATCAGCTTTGTGATCAGCTGTATCTGCAATTCTTGTTGGATGAAGCTGTCACTGCCCATGATGTACTGAATAGTAGAACTATCCTGGTTTTCTCAAATGAGACAGTTAATGATTTTAATGACCTACTACTAGAAAGGATACCTGGTTTGGAGCACCGTTCTGAGGCTGTCAATAATGTCCAAGTCAGTGAGGATGTAGCAGCTACAGAGCCCTATGTGAGGGAATATTTGCAGAGTATTAACCTAGCATATATTCTACCCTCCTACTTGGGTCTCAAGATTAGAGCACCTGTTATTCTCAATCACAATCTGAGCCCGTGGGAGGGTTCATGCAATGCGACCAGGATGCAAGTCTTGGAGATCAGTCACAACTGCTTGCAGGTTGCCATTCTAGGTGGAAAGTTCAATAGCCAGATATAACTCCTGCCACACATCAAGCTTACTACCACTGATGAAGATCTAACCTTTATTCTTTAATGCAAGCAGTTTCTATTAGAAGTATCACTTCAATATAATGGAATGTATATGTACCGTACTAACCGGTACACAGGCAAAGGTCAAGTATCATATCACTGTATATGGAGACCCCTTATGTGTATAAGTAGGAAAGTCTCAGACACATATTTCCAGATAAAACAGCCAAGTAGATACACTGTTTTCACTTCATTCTATCTTTGTTCCCTCACTTTACTCATGCTCTCTGACAGTTCTCTGTATGTCTCTCCTTTGCTATAATGGTGAACAAGTCACAGGATCAATCACTTCAGTAGGTGGGTGTAGATCTATGCACCCCAGCCTTTACTCATGGACAGCTCTATGTTGCTTTGTCATGGGTCACATCACTTAATGGACTCACCCTCTTGCCCTTGGTGCATATAGCTAACCATACAGATGATATTATATATCTGGAGGTTCTTCTCTAATTCCTCCATGTAGGTCTTTTCCATTCTTTTTCTGTTTATAGTTTCCCTTCTTTCTGGGTAATAATTCATACTATCAACAAGGCCAATATTCTAATACCTATACTGCTAGACTCCTCTTCTCTTTCTGGATCCCAATTCTCATTTTCCTTCCCCCTTCTGGGTAAGTGAATTTTGTTTTCATATGCCTTTACCCTGTTTTGACATAATACTGATATAATACCAGTTCATACCTTCTAGCTCCTTGCTTGCTATGGAATCCTGGTTTCATATACATTTTTCTCATTTTATATAACCCTGACTATCCTTTTTTGTTTCAACCTAATTTATAACTCCTCACATCTTGGTGTAATATCATGTTGATGGTTTGAGTTCTATTCTACCTTCTGTTAAGTTGTTTCATAAGATATTGAGGAATAACCAAAATTAAAAGTTCTAATTTTTCTCTTTACTATTATCCTTCATGTGATTCAATTGATGCATGTAATTGTGATATCTTATATATGAAAACTGAATTAAGATGACCTCTGAGATAGCATCACCCACTCCATTGAATTCACTTCCTCTATAGGTATTCATGCTCCTCCCCCATACCTGCAACTATATGGTAGTAATAGGTCCAATGCTTGTTTCTAGAGTCTTGTAAAAAATATGCTACATGCCATTCTACCCTGCAATCAAGTGACCATAATTAAAGCTGTACCCTTCTACCAATCATATGAGTCACACTTTGAGAGGTTGGTCGAGGGGCTGCTAGTCCATATAGAACTTTACAACAAATTGATCAAAGTATAATCTGATTATCTGACAATACTCATAATTGTCATGACAATAAAAACATAAGTTAAAAGGAAGTTAAAGAAAAAATCAGAGCTAGAATATAAAAAGAGGTTAAAAAAAGAAAAAAACAAAAAGACTGAGGAAACAGAAAAGAAGAAGAGGTAAAAGTGGGAAAGAAATGAATCTAGAGAGTACTGTACAACATTAAGTTTATGTATAGTCTTGATCTTCTGACAAGAGCTTTGCGGAAAAAAACAACATTGATCATAAACATAATATTGCCAAGAAAAAAACTCTGCTCAGGAGGGCAAGAAATCTATCACATTACTTTCTATCTGGCCAAAGTTACATTCACAAACCCTACCCATTTACTCTATATTACTCCTTATACTTTCTTGATCATCAATAGGATATACTTGTGCTGAAGTTATGGTTTCAGTACCACAACCCACAAATGCTCACAAAATAGCTTTTCTAGTGCACTCTATTGAGTGCCTGATAGCTCAACATAACTTTATATCTCAATATTACTTTGTAGCTCAATATAGCTTTGCAGCTCAAACTTGCAGCTCAACATCACTTTATAGCTCAATATAATATACAATGTAACTTTATGGTTCAACATAATATTTGAAGGCTATTATATAACTTGAAACTAGTTTAATCTATATTGACTTTCCACAACCTTACTTGTCACTTAATACCAGCAAGTATTAGCTTAAATACCTTTTTTTAAAGGCTTGAGTAATATGACTTTCACTTCTAAAGACCTTTATTTAATCAAGAAAAGGCTTAAATACTGCTTGTTCCACTATTTTCTTTGTGTTCAGAGGTCACCACAACTGTATCTCTACCTTTTCCACTTTGGCATCCTCTCTCCTCTTCTCCATTTGCTGAGCTTCTAAAGTATAAAGAACAATTCCTTCTTGAATATGCCTTTAGCTGTGCATTCTTAGCTGTGCATTCTGTACCTCTTGAGCTACTCAAGTATCTTTTAGATGTTCTATAGTGAGAAGGTTTGACTGTGCCTCACCTAACTCACCTTGGTGAACAAGTTGTACCCTCCATGTGAAAGGTAGATATAGATTCACTGCATCCTATAGCAATTCATCTGCTTCGCTTTTCAGGCTTGTAATTATCAGTAGAACAGCCTAAGAAGACTCTAGTATAGGTGAATATACAGCCCCTTGTCAGAAGTGTTCATGATCTGAGACATGTTTAATTGTGGTTGCACCATAATGTGGTGGGTCAACAGTGGAGTTGTCAATAGTTGGGTTGTCAACAGGCATGCGGGCGCGCACGCTCACTCTGAGTCCCCTCCTCAACAATCAACAATGATCAATGATCAATCATCTACTGTATATATTTTAGACCAAGAAAATAATAAATAAAACTAGCTAATACCTTGTATAACCTCCCTTTGCTTCCAATACTGCAGTTACTCTATCAGGCATTGATTTCCACAACTTTTCAAAAGACTCCTCAGGAATTGTCTCCCAAACCAAAGGTAATACTTGTGCAAGCCTCTTCTTAACAGCTTCTTTTCCTCCTGGGGTATCTCCAATCCTTAGATACTACTGGTGTAATCACTTTTTAAGCTCAACCCATGCATGCTCAATAGGATTTAAATCAGGGGAGTAAGGGGGGTGTTCCACAACTTCAATACAATTTCTCTCCAACCATGCTATAATATTATAAGCCTTGTCAACAGGAGCATTGTCTTGTTGAAAAAGAATATCTTCAAGCTGCATACCAAAAGGAATCATTTGATGAATTACAGGAAAAAGATACCTTCTTAAGAGCCTAACATACCTGGTCTTATTGATATTTTAGGTAATAGGAACCAAAGAACCTTTTCTCTTGCCCCAAAAGCACCTCCATACCATAAGTGAAATACCCTTATCCTTTCCCTTTGGGTGGATGCACTCTGCAAGCCACTACTCCCCAGGTTCTCTGAAAACCTACAGCTCCCTTGGATACTTGGATTTCTCTACACTACACTCATCACTCCAGATGACTCTCTCAAAATCCTCAGCTGTCCAATCCTTATAAGTTGTAGCCCACTTCTATCTCTTAGCAATATCCTCAGGCTTGAGCTTTGGTCTTGATTTGGCCAGCCATTTCTTGATATTGACTTCTCTGAGTACTCTATCTACCATAAATTTATTGGAGAATCATGTCCTATCACTCATGGGGGTACAAACCAGTAGAAAGAGAAACACCCAGTGCATATTTATCCCTGAAATCTGATCTCTTCATTTTCTGGTTGGATTTGGCTGCACAAATGATTGTGCTATGCAGTCACTTGCTGAGAATGGGTGTGCGACTGGGGCGAGGAACATTATCCAGTGAGGAACATTATCCAGTGATAGATGCTCATATGCACGAACAAGGAAGCTTTTAATAGTTTTCCATGGCTGTCCAATAATTTGAGCAACAAGGGCAATATTCCGGAGGCAGTAGAAAAATCCAATGATCATGACTTTTTCAACATTGGTCATTTCTCTTCAGGTGGTCTTTGGGTTTGGCTTTTTTTTTTTTGATGTATATCCAGATTGATTAACCATTAGAAATTCAGAGAAAGGGTAAATTATTAAAAGGAGGTGGTAGATTTTCACAACACTGTTGTGAAAATACGTAGCAGGTATGGTCACGATCAACTTGGTCATGTGGCATTTAGCGAGGTGCCGTTACTTAGTAAGGTGATCACGAACACTTCTGACAAGGGGCTGTAGTTATTGGGAAGTCATAGCTTCTTCTTATAATTTTGAAATTACAATATCAGGATTATATGGTATAACCCTCAAGGACCAGAATACAGAATAGATAGTAGATGACTTGAAAGTATGCTATTGAATTAATTGAGTTTAAGAATTGACATCTATCAAAGTCTCCACAACCTGTACATGTTCCTTCTTCTACAGCCTCTGAGTGGTTGTGCTTGTAAGGTTGAAAGACTACGACATCTAATAGTTGTAGGAGATGGCTTGTATGTGGAGAAAGGCAGAATACAATAATCTTCTGCTTATCACAGTAGCCAAAAAACTGTTTGCTTGAATGCAAACTGAAACTATCCAGAAGCAAGAGTCTGTAGGTGCCAACTGCCCATTGAGAAAAAAACATTTCAAAGTATATATGCTACTGGATAGTTAATTCATCATGATTGTACCCATTCTCAGAGGTACCAATAGGGTAATTATCTGATATCATAGTTGCAGTATACCAGGGCTTCTGGTGGATAATTCTTGGAAGGATAATCATTGGTGGTAAAACTGATCCATCTTCACTAATAGACTCACATACACTGATTGGTTCCTGATTTGAAGAACTTGCTCAGTAAGCCAGTCTGTTTGAATCTCTGGTAATAATCTATTGATATCACTCAATTCCTATATGGAAATCAGTTTTGTCAAAGTTGTACAGATCACAATACTGAATTTTATATTTGTCATAAACAGTACATTACTTTTCAAACACCTATCATTTATAGTCAGGCTAGTAAGCATTCTTTTGATTGGTGTTAAGATTTTATTGCTAGTGAATGAAGCAATCTGTGTGGCGAGAGTGAAACTGTGGGGCCCATTGCTCACTAACACTAGGTGTTGGTAGTCGGCTAGTATGAGCGAGTTGAAGGATTGTATTGTTGCATCCAGAAACTATTTGAATCTGTGTACTTGTACCAACTGTATGGAGGTGGTCCAGGTAGGAATGAACTGCAAGTTCTTGCTCTTCAGTAAGTTTTCAGTTTATTCCTGCCCACCATTGTCTTGATTGACAGTCTTATCAATGTGTGTAGATACATGAAACTGGAATCTTATATTCATAAGCTAAAGTTGACAGGTTTGGGTTATTGTGTTCCGAGGAGTGAAGGAAAGGAGTTACGGCCTAAATATTGGTCTCAATATCTTTATATAGGTCCACCCATTGACTAGGAAGTATGAAAGGTAGTACAGGCAGCATAATCGGCATTGGTGTAGGGGGTATATAGTATATACATAAGGTAGGATAGACTATATAGTATGTAGTAGTTGAGGTAGTTTTGTGTGTATTTTATGGAAAGAAAGTGATGTGAGTATTATTATTGATGGAACTAGTGTGGTGGATAATATTCTATGAAGATAGTTTAAAGGTGAGTGCAGTTTGTGTTGTATATTACATTGAGCCACACACTGATTTTGAGCTGCAAGTTTGAGCTGCAAGGTTACGTTGAGCCACAAAGTGATGTTGAGCTGTAAAGTTATGTTGAGCTGTTGAGCACTCAATAGAGTGCAACAGAAATACTAGCTTATGAGCAATTAGCGGTAGTAGCATCCAAGTCATAAATCTTGGTATGAGTAAGCAGCTACTCTCTACTCTTATTTTGTTCTTATATTCCTTTCTCATTTTCTTCTTCCAGTATCATCCACCAGACTTCTTCTTTTTAAATTTCATTTCCTCCACTCACTTTCTCTTTTTCTTCTCCCTCTTTACCCATCATTCTTATTCTCCTTTCTTTGTTGAAATTTTCACATCTTAATTCTACTTGAATTTTTTTTCCCCCCTGCCACTCCTTTCATATATTCTTTCAAGTTCAGATATTCTCTCTTTCTAATTTTTTCACCCTCAATATCTTTCCTTGTATAAGTCAGTATCTTTTTTCATACTTATTCAAACTCCTTTTTCACCCTACTATTTTCCTCTCCCTTTCATGAATCCAATACTTATAATTGCTTCTGCCTACTACTAATTTAAGGCTATTTTAATAATCCACTTACCTTATTTATTTTAGCTGACTTGCTTTCTTCTTCAGACAAGAGGATCGGGATATTATATTCTTAGAGCTTTTCAGACATTATTACTTTTTTACTTTTTCTCTCTCAATTTTTGAGGAGTCATTTCCTACAGGTATTTTTCCCTCATTGATACTCATACTACTTTAATAGTCTTTCCCAGTATGGGTTGACTAATTAAGGGAATTTGTAAAATTGTAGGAAAAGGAATGAATAGACTTAGAGTTCAACGGTATTACAGATGTTGCCAAGAAATGTGTATACCAGATTTTGATCAAGATGCCAGATGAAATTTGCATAGAGGATATCATGACTGCCTAGTATGTTTTGATCATTATGCTCTTTTAATGGCATGGTGCTGTATTAGGATCGCTTATTCTATCACTCCTAGTATATAACTGAGCAATAGTCAACGATATTAAATTAATCTTTATTAGATACTGTAATTGGTTTAATACTTAACTTGGTATTTGCTGTTGTACTTAATCTTCTTAAATCTAAATTCTTATCCTTGCTTAGCCTTCCTAAGACTAAGCTATTCGTTCACTTTCTTCCATGTCCTACAAGGAAGATATCTCAAGATCTTCTTTTCTTAGTAAAGAGTTTAAAGGTGTTTTATATTCATAAAGTCCTATAGTTATATCTAGCATATAACTTAGGTGGTTGCATGAAAAACTAACTACTATGTCATATCCTTCTTCTTATATAGTCCTTTTTGCAACCCGCTTACAAATTAATAACTATTTATGAGTCACAATTGTGACTCATACATTTGTGTAATATAATAATCACATGACTTTAAATGAGTCATGTGCACAAAACAATCATATAACTCAAATGAGTTATTGCTTAATCAATTCCAATATAACAACTATGACCTGCAAGTGCGAGTCATGTGTGAAACTCACATGACCTGATTGGTCATGTGTGCAAAACCATTACAAACCTATGATCTCATAATCATGAGTCATGTGAAACTCTTTTTCCGTGCTAGGTTTGTAACATGCTGTGGGTGTATTTTCACTGTCTAATATATACTGTACAACCATTTGTAAGTGGACACACTTTTACCAAGAAAACTTTCAAGATCTAATCTGTCACAATCTGATCTGATTCTTTTTCCTTGTCAATGCAATCACCCACTGACAGATTGTCAACAAATCTTGTCTACTAATTCATTGGAGGTAAGTAGGAGCATAAAACATTTTGAAATGCTGAAAAAGGAAGGACGAGAAGAATGAAAAAATATGGCAGGAACTTGAACTTAAACAATAAATAAGAGATAAAATTAGGGAGAACAGGAGAGATAGAGGGGGGAAGCGGTTATGGGCCAGGAGAATATGATACTTTGATGTAATGTATGATTGGTTGATTGTGCTGCAGGAACAAAAATTGGTTGGTAGATTGTGGAGGAAGTGTTAAGTTTTAATTTGTATATCATGGAAATTATTGCTAGGGTTTTGTAGGCAGGAGGTAGTCCAGTTCGTGTGGGTTGTCAGGTTGTGGATCACTATATAAGGAACAAGAACTTTTCAAATTTAAGTAGAGAGACAAAGCAACGGACGATAGATATAGCATCAACAAAAACAAACATATTATCTTTATTTCACCTATCCTGTTTTTTTTCTTTTTACTTCTTTGGTGTGATTCCCTTCAACAGATTCGTTACTCCTGAAAAAAACATTCTACTTCCAGCAGTGTGATTAGTATTTTACCTATACCTGGCAGTCAAGGTATTTGTTCCCCTTTCAAGTGACTCCTCCCTGTTTTACATTTGTTAACCTTTAGACAAGTGACAATTCTCCAGCTTTCGTGTTGCAGTCTGGACCTCATTCCTGTCATTTCAGTACTAGGGTAAGTTGTGGATATGAATTCTGTTGCTTCTACCTGGGTAATGGTAGAGTTACATTGCAAATAAACTAAGAAATTCCTCTTAATTTCAGGTCTGATAAAGAGCTCAGATGGCATTGCAACGTTGTATTCGCTGTCAGCAAGAGAAATTGGATGAGGCCAATGATTGGACCGAAATGGTCAATTGAAGAAGACATGTTGTGAATGTCTGGTATGTATTGATGACTGCCCTAAATCTTTGAGATTCCAAAAAGGAAAACAAGGGTACTAATTTGAGGGTGTAAAGGATTTGAGAAGGAATCAGTGAGTTGTCTATGTGGGGCAAAATCTACAGGGGAGGAAGGCAGTTATCCAAAGGGGGAGAGTTAATGAAAAATTAACTTGGCTTATATCCAGAATAGGACAAACTGGAGCACACATAATCTAGGCCAGATGGATATTGTCTGCTCTCAATATCATACTCTACACTTGAAGGGTGAGATAAAGAGAGGTGGACAATTGGGTGTACAAAGTTTCAAATCATGCTGCAACAATGGGGATGTGGTGATTGAACCATTGCCTGATCTCCCAGAACCACTCTCCTCATTGCTAGATGGTAAAGATTCGAAGTCAAAACAATTTCAGAAGGACCTTAGATGCTGGGATAGCACCTTCGCATTTATCTCCATCAAATATAATTTGGATCAGCCTAATATTGACACTCAAGAAGGCATGCAGGTCTTTAAAGTACATGGAGCCATATGCCACCTACATGGTCCATTGATTTCATCAGCTGGACAGGATGCTATCTTCTCACAGATCTACCTCTATGACCCGGAGTTCGCTACTCAAGCACACTCTGTACAGGGTCTGGAACTTGAAATAGAGACTATACTCAAGCTAACCCATATGCTACAAGGCTGCTCTCTTTTTATTCCCTTATATCAGACAGCCAATGAATGGATCGCTCAGATGGACCCAGCACAACAGAGCTATAAAGGCATGATAGATCCTCAAATGCGAATAGTGGTACAAATCAGGGCAGACAGATGCAGAGAGAATATACCAACAGCAAATGAGGTGGCAGGGGTTGTTCCAGATGAGTACAGAGAAATAGGTTTCCGTGATATTATTCTCGCAAGTAGAGTGCACAGTGCAAATGGTACGGATCGAGATCTATCTATTATCAATCCAAACCATGTCTCATACATGGCACTCCATTATGTTCTCTTGTTCCCAAGGGGGGAGGCTGGCTGGCACTGGGGTCGTACTTTGAGAAATGAGATGGGATGATGAGAATCTGTTAGGATGCTGCAGAGGTCATTCTATTGATACGGCTTGCACACGCATACCGATGAGCCTCTTACAATCTTCAAAGCTCAAAAGCTATTCCAACAGTTTGTGGTCGATGCTTGGGCCATCTGTGATCAGAACAAGCTTTTATGGTTAAAGCACATCAGTCGAATATCTGATCCGATTTATATAATAGACAAGCAGATGTTATTTAACAGGGTGATGTGAAACTCCAGGAAGTGGGAAAGGGATTTATTTTACCAGCAACCTATATTGGTGGGGACTGTTTTATACACCGATTGTACCAAGACAGTATGGCTATTGTACATGATTTTAGAAGACCATCACTATTTATTACTTTCACTGTGAATCCGAAGTGGATAGAAATTCAGCAACAATTATTATCTCACCAAACAGGTGTCGATCACCCAGACCTTGTTGCAAGGGTATTTCACCTCTAAGTGAAAGATTTGTTGGATCAGGTAAAAAATAAAGAGATCTTTGGGGAGTGGCTTGGCTGATGATGGATGATAGAGTATCAAAAGCGAGGATTACTGCATCTCCACTTACTGGTTTTTCTGAAAACTGATGGTCAATTCCTTACTGCGGAGAACATAGACAATCTCACATCGGCCGAGTTGCTTGATGAATCAGAAGAGTATGGAAGTGAGTTGGGCAGAATTATTCCCTCATCTATAGTACATACTCATTGCACTGGTGGAAATAGTCAAGCTGTTTGCATACGAGACAATCAAGGTCAGAGCATTCAGGTTTGCAATAAGGGATATCCACATACATTCCAAGAAGAAACTATCGTCCAGGTCCATGGTTATCCAATATATAGGAGATGTAACACCGGGCAAAGCTTTACCATATTGGTTCAAAATGTGGCCCAAGGAGTCACTGCTGTGATTGACAATCGAAGAGTTGTTCCTTATAATCCATAGCTCTGCCTTTGGTATAAGGCACAGATCAATGTAGAGGTCTGTGGTTCGATTCAGGCTGTGAAATATATCCACAAATATATCTACAAGGGCAGTGATTGTGTAACAGCTGAGTTCTGTTGTGAAGTTGATGAAATTAAGCGTCATCTGACTGGACGTTACATTGGGCCAACTGAAGCTGTTTGGCATCTCTTTGAATTTGGTACCCATGAGGAACTCGCACCAGTAATCAATCTTACGGTACACGTTCCTGGATACCAACCGGTCTATTTTGCTCCAACAGAAGATCTAGATACTTTGAGGGAGAGGATGGAGGGGTCTGTGACCAACTTGACTGCATTCTTCGCCTATAATAAGAATAATGTTGATGGTCAAACTTACTTATATCATGAATTCCCTGAAAACTTTGTCTATGTGCGGAAAAAGGTATGCAAGAGAAGGGAATATGGATTGACTATCAGGAGAATGTTTGCAGCCAGTCCATTTGTGGGAGAACATTACTACCTTCAGTTATTGCTTACCATTGTTCGGGGGCCAAAGAGCTTTGAGAATCTTCGAACAGTCGATGGAGAGTTGCATCCAAATTTCAAGACAGCCTGCTTGGCATTACGGCTCCTAGAGGATGATGGTGAGTAGGTTCCACTATTCATTGAAGAAGCAAGTTTGAGAACAGGCAGCGCATTACATCACCTATTCACTCTCGCACTACATTATACTACGATCAGCGATCCATTGGCAATTTGGGAGCAATTCTGAGAAAGCATGTGTGATGATATACCAAATATGCACATGAGAGGTTCCTTGCAAATCCCAGCAAATGTTCTGGATACAGTAGAAAGTTACTACAACTATGGCCTATGATTGATTCAGAATCACCTTTCACAATTTGCCAAGAGCCTTCAGGATTTTGGGTTACCAATACCTCAACTGGACTGGACTGCAGCAGGGGAGGTACCAAGATCTCGAAATCCATATCTTGCTGAAGAGCTGGCATATGATCATCAGGAGCAGGTATCTACTGCTTCAGTATTTCGAGGAGGCCTAAATGAGGAACAAGAAGCTTGCTTCATGGCGATTGTATCAGCTGTCGATAGATATTCCGTGAATCAATGGGCACGAAATCAAAGAGCATACTTTCGCCATGGGCAGGCTGGATCCGGGAAGACATTCCTCTATAATTCTCTTTGTACTCATTTTAGAGCTCAGGTGAAGGTTGTCTTATGTGTTGCATCATGAGGAATTGCTGCACAGCTTCTGCCAGTTGGTCAGACTGCCCATTCCCAATTTACAATACCGCTCTCTAATGACATGAATGCGGTACGCAATATTTCAGCTTGGTCAACCCTCGCAGCTTTGATCCAAGCTACCTCTTTGATCATCTGGGATGAGGTTCCAATGCAACATAAGGCAAACTTTGAGGTAGTCAATTTTAGCATCAATGATCTCTGTGGGACATTTGAGGGATATCTGTTTAGTGGGATACAAACAATACTTGGTGGAGATTTTGTGCAAATTCTCCCTGTTATTAGACATGGGAACCGACAGGCAACTGTATCAGCTTGCATTCAATATAGCTCATTTTGGTCTCGCCTAATCATATCCAAACTTACGAGGAATATGCGAGTTCCTACCAATGATGCCAACTGTGTGTTCTTGACCTTCCTCAAATCCCTTATTGGTAATCCATAATTTTACGGAAAACTCACTATCCCACACTACATCCGTAGTGTATCTACCATGGAGGCTTTGAGTGACCAGCTCTATCCGCAAATCCTCCTTGATACTGCCAGTACAGATCATGGTACCTTTAATCGAAGGGCTATTCTTGCCTACAAGAATGAGATGGTGAATGACTTCAATGAGTATTTGCTGGGGTGGATGCCTGGGGTAGAGCATACCTTTGAGGCAGTCAACAAAGTACAGCAAGATGATAACTATCAGGGACTTGAGGCTTTTGTGGATGAGTATCTTCAGAGCATAAATCTATCTGGAGTTCCACCCTCTTGCCTAATACTTAAAATTAGAGGTCCAGTGATTTTGATTTGGAACCTCAGCCCAAAGCAAGGGATGTGCAATGGGACTCGAATGTGGATTGTTGGGCTTGGACAGAATTGTATTCAGGTTGAGATCTTGAGTAGTAGGTGTGATGGTCAGATTCGTCTTTTGCCAAGAATCAGGTTAACAATGAATGCAGAGGACTTACCCCAAGAATCAGGTTAACAATGAATGCAGAGGACTTACCCTTTATCTTAGAAGGAAAAAACAATTCCCGATTCACCTTTGCTTTGTGATGACAGTAAACAAATCTCAAGGACAATCATTGCAAAATATTGGCATTGATTTGCGTGACAATGCTTTTACTCATGGGTAACTTTATGTTGCTCTCTCAAGGGTGACTTCTTTAGATGGTCTAACCCTACTTCTGTCAGAGTAAAGTACCAGGATAACTGATAATATCGTTTTTCCAGAAGTATTACTATATTTGCTATATGCGTGTTTCTGGATTCTCTTGTTTTAATTGCAGAGAATGTAGTCTTTTTTGATATTTGATTTTATTTACTCTTGTTTTCTATTTGTGAATTGAGATTTAATGATATGTAGATTTTTCTCTTGTATTATTTTATTGCCAAGCGGATAGTCAGGCTCTTGTTGGTTTATCTTTTACTTCTATGACTTTATAGGAAGTCTTAAAGCTAATTCTTCAATATAATTACTTCCCTCAATTGATTGTGATTCCTCATAAGAATGAAGAAAAAGTACAAAGACTTCATTCTATATTAAGAATTGCCCTTTGGATATCACTACCAGTGAGTAAAGGGATTCCCAAATTAAGGCAATTGGGTGTATACAAACCAAATTTTGAAACCCTTGAGTATTCAAGTGGGGGACTGCTAGTCAATTATATTATGCATATAATAGACAGGTTTTCTTGTTCATCCTAGCTAGTTCAATATAGTTAGAGTACAGGATTGACAGACAAGGAGTATAGAGAGTGGAGTATTGTGGGAACAAAAAGTGGTATTTAGATGGTGCCAATAGTGGAAAAGTTAGGTTTTAGATAGTAGACAAAGGAAATTGTAGCTAGGTTTTGAGTTGATGGGATGAGGTTTTGTTGTGGTTGATTAGCATGTTATAGATTTCTTTAAATAGGGAACAACAACTCCAGTAGTTAAAAGGTAAGACAGAGAGGAGACAGGTAACAAACGATAGTTACTACAAATATGAATATATTTTTGTCCCCTTTTTGCAAGTTTTATTTTTTTTCATTCATGAAACTGATTATCTCCAATTGATTTGTTTCTCATGAATGACTATTCAAATTCCAGCAGAGCAAGCAGCATTTTACTGGCACCTGGTAGTACTTATTTCTCTTGTGATCGATAACTGCTAATTTACATCAGTTTTATCTCTTGGGAGAAGTGAACCTTCTCCATCTTTTGTGCTGTTGGCCAGGACCCGACCTCATCCTCTCATTGGTGCTCTGAAATAGATTCTCTAGTTACCAGACCTCAGAGACTGTTTGCTTGTTATTACTATTTTTTAGCACTTTTTGTATCTGCCTTTGTCTTCATCCTGGAGACAAATACCCATGAGAATTTCAGTAAAGTAATTGACCATCAAGAATAACCTTTACAATGCTTACAAGTTATCTCTCATTTTGATTCGTCTTTATCTTCAACTTTACTCTTTGCTTTCCCACCCCACCAAAACTCCGAATTATGAGCGGCTCTACCTATCACAATCAAACAATGGAATGACCAACAGTGCTTATTTCTTGTTACTGAGATGTCTACATTTATACATATTACATTCGTCAATAGCGACACTGGTAATTTAAGTGATAGTGTGGATGCATCCTTGGATAACATTGAAACTGTGACATTATCCTGAGATATGACAATTACTCCTAGTGTTACTCAAGTCAGTATCAAGTCCAAGATCTGTCTTTTCTGTCAAAATCTGGAATGCAAAGATGATGCTTAGCACTGGTGGTAATATGTACTTCCTGAAGCTTCTCACAAAGACTATGAGAAGATCATAGAAATATTTAGAGAATATTATACAGTTAAGGCAACCCAGGCCTCTTGCCTCTTTGGAGCCCAAAATGAAATGTTGTCTCTTGCACAGGAAGAGATGGAACATATTCATGAATATGTTGACAAAGTGGAGAAATTATCGTGCAAAATTCCTAAGGAGATGGATTCGCTTTTTGATATCGTATTGATTAAGTGACTGAAAGACAAAGATCGAAGGCAACATGTTAACTTTGATCTAAAAAAATCATGGCAATTTCCCCTTCATGAAGGCCTTGTACATGGTTAAGTTTTCATTTCAGGAGATTGGGGCACCTGATACTATTTGACCTTTCCTTAATGTTCAGGAATTGGAAGGGTCCTCTCTCTAGATACTGATACATGTCATATAAGTGAATACTATTGCAAAGGCAAAGGTTCTGCCTACACCAACTTTGAATGCAAGCATTCCACCTATGATGTCACAGGAGCAATTCAATATCTTTATGTCTACCTATGAGGCTTGTATGGGAAGGGGAGTAATGAATGAATTTCAAGCACTAGTTAATCATTGTCCAAATACTCACATTACTTGTTACAACTTTGGACAATGTGGTCACTCTTTGGACTTGTGTAGAAATCCTCCTGTTTCTTCACATGACCAGCAACAAATTCATGATAATGTTTGTCAAGAAAAAAATCAGCCAGACTATGATCCCTGAATGAGTGATCATAGTCTCCCTTCACAGCTTTCAGGATCTAATGCTGTTGATGTTAGCCCTTGTACAATTCTCCCTCACCTAACATCTGAGCAACAAGTACAACCTGTACACATCCTGTCTCTGGAGGTAACATGTGTCTGTTCTTCTTTGGTTTTAAGAAATGAGTTGAGAAGAGCTTGTGCTGTGTTAGCAAAGATTCTTGTAGTGAGAATGATATTTGAGAATGCTCTAGCAGAGAGGAGAGCAACAGTAGAAGAAGAGGATGCTGAAAGTATTATGAATAGAAGAGCTTCGATGGTTGTACAAAATATTGATGACCCTGGTGAGACTTCTCATGTCTAGAGATCAACAAGACCAACAAATAATCCTTTAGCCTATGGACAAAATCCATATTGTACTATACAAGTAAAGTCAATGTCAGATCTGATCATCTGATAACACAATAGATGTTGCCAACACTTTGATCTATTACTTTTTACGGTTATTTGATAGGATGCCCCTCCGCAGCACCAAATTTCACAAAATGCCCACCGGAAAAGAAGTTTGATAGAATGCCCCCTACTAAATATTCCCTGGCAAATATATTATACTAATATACAAAGGCAAGAACTAAGTATGGGATTGTTGGCATGTCCAAGCATAATGACCAACTTTGTGACAGGTAAAACATCCTGAAGGTGCTCTAGTTGCATTTTCTCCACAAACTGTAGGTGCACTTGATGGAGGGTCTCCTACCCTTCTTCTCTTTTTTGCTGGTCTTCCCCGGGGTACCCGTGTTACTGGTGGCTCTAGTACTAAATTTGATCCAATATTAGTCCTCTTTGCCACAAGCCCAATTTGTGTAGTACCTTGTGTATTGCCCGCATCCGGATCCATTATAATTGCAAAATCAATGTCCTCCTTCTTGTCTTCAACTAGGCCAGTACCTTCATCTGCTGGCAATAAGGTAAGATTCTCAATACTGATAACAGGTAGGTTGATTCTGTAGCTCTCCTTATAGGTTCCAGCTTGGCAATAGCTTGGCATGTAGTCAATAGGTGCCTTTTGGAGACGGTAGATGACTGTGATTGCATGAACACATGGAATATCCATATCAAAAAAGTGATGGCAGGTGCATTTCCGTGACTCTAGATTGACCATATATCCTTGGGCACCATTTGTCGCCCGTGTTACTAGTGCTTCATCCAGACCAGAAATTTGAACTGTATACTGCCAAGCAAATTTAAGTCCCTCTTTCAACTTTTCAGTTCCAAATGTGGTTAAGGGAGAGCCCCCAGGCTGCAACCAAACTTCTGCTTTCTCATAGCGCTGATAGTGGCGATCCATTTCCTTATGCCAAATCCCATTCAACATTGAGAGAACTTGTTGCTCTCGCTCCTCCAAGTAGATCGAATTCATACACTCAACAATATTAGAAGTGTCATGTGAGTACCAACGGCCAGGAAAGTAGTCTGAAGAATAAAGTTCGAACCCAATTTCCTTGATATATGATGCAGCTTTTAGTTTCAGATCAGTCAAGGCATGCATGTGTTCATGAAATTGAGTGAAATTGGATGAATGTGCAATCTTCCAAAATGGATCTTTAGCACCAACTCCATAATCCTGTTTCACATTCTCACTGATATGCTGACAACAGTATGCTCTCGTAGCATTGTTTAGAATTCGATCAGCAGCTATTAAACCTTTGTCACGGTCACTAATAAAGGTAGTATTTGACTCATTAATCTCTGGAATTGCGCTATTATTGAATATACTTGTTAGCTTATCATTCATTATATATATAGATAGAAAGCCTGAGAAATATAAATGAAATTCACAGTAGTACCTTATGAGGTTGTGGAGGAAGTACTCCCATGAATCCTGATTCTCACTCTCGACTAGAGCCCATGCAAGCAATATTACATGATTATTGCCATCAATTCCCACAGCAAAGGGGAGAGTTTGCCCAAACTTTGACTTAGTAAATGTGCCATGGGCTGCAACAAATTTTGGAGATCTTTGGAAAAGATGACGGCTTGCCAAAGGGCTGATGAATAAGCATTGAAAACGACTACTCTCCAGGCATGCACTGAGGTGAAAGTGGCCCACTTGGTCAATATCAGACAGCCTCTGGATATATAAAGACAACACCCAAAATTGTGCCCACTCTGTACTAATATCTTGACCATTAAGATACTGTAGAACGTTATGTGCTATAGGATAACCAATATTAGCATTATGGTGAAGCTGCATGGCCTGCTGAATGTCTCTTGGCTTCGTCTTCTTTGTTATGGTGAGTATTGTAGGAACAGCCTCATGGAGGTAAGAAAACTGACTAGGTGAGGCCCGGGATGCTGGTACTGCTCCTAGACAGGTAGTATGAGTTCGATTTAAAGCGTAATAATGACTCGTTCTTCCTCTTTTTTCTATGTTGTGCAAACATAAAATGGGCACTCCACTGCCGAGCAACATTTAACCACACATCTTGAAAGGTCTGATTTTGCTATTTTTATCACAAAGTTGTCTGCAACTGCCCATTGGTGAAGTTCTGCTTTAAAGTCGAAGAATATCTCAAAGGATTGCTTTAGTGACAAAGCCATAACAAGGCTATTGGAGGAGAAATAAAAGCCATAATTGAAGTAGAAAGTTGGAGCTCGAGATGGAAAGCGATGACTGGGTTCACAGCAGTTATTACTTTACACGCAAAGGAATGTATAGTAGGGCCTATGCCCTCTCAACCTGCGAAAGGGCATTTTATCAAACCTTTTTTCCTGTGGGCATTTTGTGAAATTTGGTGCTACGGAGGGGTATCCTGTCAAATAACCGTACTTTTTAACCACAAATAGCAATTCTGCCCACCTATTTAACCTTCATTGCACTCCTTCTCCCTCTTTCCTCAACCTCTCCCAACTCTTATCATCAATTCATTTTGAACCGTTCTACTTCTTTCCAGCAAATGTCAATTCTAACCACCAATTTCTTTTTTATTGTTCTCCCTAGCATAGCTCCTTACTTCAATCTCTCCCCTTATCCTCTAACCTCCTCTCTTCTCACTCAATCATTTTCAACCTTTCACAACATTCATTCTCACAAGTATTTAACTGTCTCAACTCTCCATCCTTCTTTACCTCTCCCTACCCCTGTTATATTTCTAATCTAGGCATATTTTCTCACAGTCTTGACAGGAAGAGATCAAGAATTTCTGAAATCAGAAAAGTAGTCTTGGCTTATTATTTTTACTATTTACACAAACCTTTTGGAACCTTTCAAGAGGTAGTTATTGCTTATCCCCACTACCCTCCTTCTTACTCTTTGTCCTTTTGCCTTCTATTACTTCTATTATTTCCTCTTTGAATTGGTATCCTCTCTTTATTCCTTGCTTCTTTTCTATCTTCCATGAAGTATATACTATAAAGCTATTTCTCAGGGTTGGTCATATTCCCAAATCCAAATCTTTATTTATTGATCATTACTGACAAGATAGAGAAAAAAATAGAAGACAACTGTGTACAGTTTACAAACTTGAATTGGACTAACTATGAATGCCAGTATTCCTCATTCATTTTATCAAAGAGTATTGCCTGTTTCTTCAAAGTAGTGCATATTCTTTGATCAATATTCTACTCCATCCAAACTCTACTATTGAGACTTCTATGCATACCCAATTTTATCTAATATTTTAATCTTACAATGTCCTCCTTGAATTCAGAACTCTATTAGTTTCTTGCTTTCATATTTATTGATTGGAATTTCTCAGAAATACTAACTTATTATTTCAGAGAGGGATAATATAGAAATACAGAGATGTAGTCAGTGTCACCAGTACCGACTTTATGAGGAGTTTGATGAAGATATCGAATGTAACCAGTTTAGGTCATGCTGAGCTTGTTTGGTCAGTTCAACACTGGAGGTGGTGAAGCAACAATTTACCTAGATTATATTGCTAACACAAATTAGTGATTATAGACAACATTGTAGAATGTTAGAAGAAGTTGGGCAGTGGCAGTACTGGATGACAAAAATGTAGTGATCTTACCAGATCCAATTCACAGGGTAGTTGAGGCTCAGCACACATTGAACACAGCTTTTATTGAGTACCGGGAATAATAGATAACTGACAATTTGGGCTGCATGGATGTTTTTGTAGTAGTTGCAATCTTCAGCATTGGGCATCAGAGGGAATACGCAGAAAAGGACTGGTGCATCAGTCAGCTTTGAAACCAGTTGTAAACATGTTAATACAATGGTGGAATGAATGTGTTGTTTCCCAGAGCCGCTCAATAGCTTGATGAGTGGTGATGATGCTTGATCAAGATCCTTTCAAGAGAACCTTGGAAGGTAGAACAGTCTATTTTTATTCACATCTATTCAATGTAATATGGATGATTGTCCAATGGTGATTGGGGGTAGATTCCAACTATTACAGTTCCATGGTGCTATTTATCACCAGTAAGAGCCTCTTGTGCTACCCGGGAATAGAGATGCACTCTACTCACAGATATATCTCTACGATTCAGTCATGGCAGCTCAGACAAGATCTGCTTGAACTCCAGAGTTTGATGTTACAATTATCACTACCCCGACACATATGCTTCAGGATTCTTGCCCCTTTATCTAACTATATCTGACCACAAGAGAATGATTTGCACAGATACCTAACAGTGTCGAAGATTTTTACATCATCCTGGATCCACAACTTAACTTTATTATGGATACTAGTACAGATAAGCAACGTGAGAATATTTAAAGCACAGATAAAGTCTCTATGATTCTACTATTGGCATATGGTAATACAGGGTATAGAGACCTTGTTTTAGTCCAACAAAAGAGGGTCGAGTTCCCTTTAATGGATTCTCTACCATCAACCAGAATCATGACTCTTATCTTCCCCTCCATTATGTTCTTCTTTTCCCTTATGGGGAGTTATGTTGGCATTAGGCAAGGTTATTACATAATCTCCAGGGTAACCACCAAAATCTCAGGATGCCTCAGCGGGCATTCTACTGATTTCGCCTTCACACCAGACCCAATGAACCCTTAACTATCTTCTGTGCACAAAGGCTTGTCAAGCAGTTTGTCATTGATGCTTGGGCTCTTTGTGATCAGAATAAGCTAAGTTGATTTCACTCCCATCAGTTAAGGATTGGTGCAGATTTGTACAATTGTTTACCAAATTTGATGCAAAGAGAAGATGTCAACCTTCATCAAATTGGAAGGAGAATTGTATTACGATCAAGTTACCTTAGAGGTGATAGGTTTATGCAGAAGTTATATCAAGATAGCATGGCAATTGTTCACCACTTTGGTCCCCTGTCTCTCTCCCTTACATTTACTGCCAATCCCAAGTAGATCAAGATAGAGCAAGAGGTATCACCATATCAAGTTTCTGTAGACCATCCAGATCTGGTAGTACAAGTCTTCTATCTAAAGATGTATGATCTACTTCACCAACTAAAGTGCAAGGAGGTGTTTGGTCCTTGGCGTGGTTGGGTTTGGACAATTGAGTATCAGAAGCATGGTCTTCTACATTTACATTTTCTCCTATTCCTGAAAACTGACCCTCTATTTCTTACTGCAACTAATATTGATTACTTAATTTCTCCAGAGCTTCCCTCTAAAGATTATGCCATTGGTCAGGAGCTGAGAAGTATTATTCAGACATCGATGGTTCATACACATTGTACTGGTCAGAATGGTACAGCCTTATATATAAAGGATTTAAATGCAGCCTTTGTTTCCACCTGTTGGAAGTGATATCCTCGGCAATTTCAGGAGAATACAGTGATCCAGGAGAATCAATATTCAATTTACCAATGTTGAAATACTGACCCATCATTCACAATCCAAATTCATCACTGAGGACCTGGAACTATGCCAGTTATCGATAATAGAAAGGTAGTGCCATATAGTCCTTACCTATTTCTTGGTTATAAAGCTTATATTAATGTAGAAGTGTTTAGGTCTATCCGAGCAGTAAAGTACATTCATAAGTATATTTACAAAGTTGGAGACCAGGCAATGGTACAGATGACTTCAAAACATGATGAGATTCAGTGCTATCTCCATAAACAGTATATTGGACCAACTGAGGCCATGTAGCATTTATTTGAATTTAGTACTCATGAGGAGCAACTACCAGTCATGGATTTATCTCTTCATCTACCTGGTGAGCAACCAATTTATTTCTCTGAACAGGAAGATCATGATGTTCTCTGACAACATATTGAAAACTCAGTTACAACTTTCATTGATTACTTTACCTATAACCTTGCAAATGAAGATGGTTGACCTTATTTGTATGATGAGTTTCCTGAGTACTTTGTTTACATCCGAAATGTTGGCTGGAAGCATAGAGCATGTGGCACATCCATTGAACAGATGTTTTCCGTCAGTCCATTCCAAGGAGAAAGATATTACCTGCACTTGCTCCTGATGGTGGTTCCTGGTGCTAGAGTTCTTCAGCATCTTGGAACAGTTCGTGAAGTTATTCATCCAACATTTAAGGGTGCCTGCATTGCACTTTGGTTGTTAGAATATGATGGGGAATGGGTTTCATTGTTTAGGGAGAGTAAGTAGTTCATGACAAGTAGTGCATTATGTCATCTATTTCTTCTTGCACTTTAGCATACAACAATTACCAACCCACAATCAATTTGGAAAGAGTTTGCTGAAGATTTCTGTGATGATCTCTAACATCTTATCACTACAGCAAGAGCCCCTCAACCACAAGGATTGGAAGAAATCCAAGATATACTACACCTCGACTATGGGCTTTACCTAAGTTAGGAGAATTTGAATGAGTATGGCAAATCCCTTGTTGAATATGGGCTGCAAGAATAAGTATTAGTATGGGCCACTAGGTACAGGGTATGGGGTGACTCCTTGATAGTGGAGGAGTTGGATTATAACTATGCTCATGAACAGAAGGTGTATGAATTAATGAGAGGTCAGCTGAATGCAGAGCAGGATTACTGCTTTAACGTAATTGTTGCTGCTGTAGAACAGTGAGAGGAGAACAATTACAAATAACTAAACTATGGGTTTTTTTCTGAATGGTCCTGCAGGTACTGGGAAGACATTCATGTACAACTGCCTGTGCAGTTACTTCTGTGCACAAGGTAAAATTGTACTTTAGGTAACTTCATCAGAGATTGCAGCACAACCTTTACCAGGAGGCAGAGCAGCTCATTGAAGGTTCAAAATTCCCTTAACAAATGATATGAATTCCAGGTGTAACATCACAAGTAATTCTTTCCAGGCTCAGTTAATCAAAATGACAGCACTCATCATTTGGGATGAGGTCCCAATACAATACAAGGCTTACTTTGAGGCTGTAAACTGGACTTTGAATAATATGTGTAAGGCTTATGATGATTCGCTATTTGGCAGAATCCCAACTGTCCTTGAAAATGATTTTGACCAATATTGCCTATTATTCAATGAGGTTCTAGACATGCCACTGTCTTGGCATGTATTCAGCATGGTACTATTTGGAACCATCGGACAGTTATAAAACTCAAGATGAGCATGAGAATCATAGCAGATAATGCGAATCAGGTTTTCATTGACTTCCTTAAATGTCTTGTCTCTAATCAGACTTGATTTGGTAAAGTCAAACTTTCACAATATATTCAAAGGGTATTCACTATTGATCAACTATATGATGAGCTCTATCCTTGAGTGCTATTAAATGTCGCTGTCACAACCCATCATACACTGATTGGTCATGCAATTTTGGCCTTCAAAAATGAGACAGTGAATGACTTTAATAATACCCTTCTGGATCAGATGCCTGGGACTGAATACACCTTTGATGCTGTCAACCATGTGGAGGTTAGTGAGAATGCAGCAGTTAGTAAAACCTTTGTGGTGGAATATTTACAGAGTATTAACATGCCATCGATTCCACCATCATGTTTGAGACTAGAAATTGGAGCACCTATTATTCTTATCCGGAATCTAAGTTCTAAGCATGGCATGTCCCATGGAACAAGAATGAGGGTCTTGGGAATCAGTTACAATTGTTTGCAAGTTGCAATTCTTGGTGGCAAGTGGGATGGTGAGATGCACCTATTGCCGTGAATTAAACTCACCACAAGTGATGAATATCTTCCCTTCATTCTTGAGTGAAAGCAGTTTCCAATTCAACTATCCTTTGCTATGATAGTGAACAAGTCACAAGGCCAGTCACTAGAGAGAGTTGGAGTAGATCTCCATGCTAATGCCTTCACCTATAGCTAACTCTATGTTGCCCTATCCAGAGTCACCTCATTTGATGGACTTACAGTCTTGCCATCACTGAATGCTCCTAGAGTACCAGATAATATTGTGTTCCATGAAGTATTGCTTTGATTGTTGTACAGACATAAGTTCCCTGACAATGTTATTAGTTCCTTCTTATTTTCTTATTATTATACACTAATACTATTGATCTTTACTTAGAACTCAGACTCCATAACATTGACATGGATCATTCGAATAATTACTTTTTTCTGCTTTCTTTTAGTTATTTTTAATTTCTAATTCATACTTTTCCTCATTCTATTTGTTTTTTTTCGGAATTCTCCTCTCACAATCTCTTGTAAATATGCTATTTTTGAACTCTGCTAATATTAATTTGTTTTTCATTTTTTTTCCTCTTACACTCTGAACTCTCATGCCTACAATTGAGGACATATTTCCCTCTTTATCCTACATTTAAATCAACCTCCTAGTAGCATCATGGGTGAAGTTCTTCAATAGGTGAACAGAAGAAAGTAGGGATGCTCAAGGTCCTAGAGGGGGTTTGCTAGAGTTATATACAAGGACTAGACTCAATCAAAATAATATTAAATTTCCTGCCTTTATTAACTACACAAGCTTGTGCTATAACCATTGAAAGGTTTGTAACACTGATCCTTATTTACAATTTCCAGGATAAATGTCTCGCTTAAATAAATATTTTCTCATATTAATAGATTGCTCCCAAGATTTGATTCCAGTAGCTTCTAGACAGGAACTAAATGAACATAATATCTATATTTAGGCTTATTCTGACAGTACAAGCCTGAGCTATAACACTTGAGACCTGTGTAATACAGACTCTTATTTACAATGTCTGAAATATATATTTTGCTTAAAGTCAACTATTTAAGACATTAAAAAGTTGCTTACAATGTTTGGTTCCATGAATTCAATCAATATGTTGTATTTGTAAAATATATGATCTAAAATACTCAAATACTAAGTTTAAACTCTAAATCTCACAAGGTAATGAGAGAGGTTAGACAATACCCCCAAGCTCCTGAGTGCACTAACCACTATTTTATTTCACCTCTATTAGGACAGTAGTTTGACCTTATACCATAAAACTATGGCCCTCGAGGTCTTGACGGGGCTCTTGCTAGTGAAGGAACACCAAGGAACCATCATTAAGAAACAGAAGATTTGGTACAGATGTCATGTGATAAAGAAATGGTGGATTCATTCAGAGAAGGTCTTGAACTGGAAAGACAACTGCAATTATCCTTTTCCATTCCTGTAGGCTCAAAGAAAACTCAAGGCAAAACAGCAAGCACATCGATTAAATAGAGGAATGGACAAGTTCTCTTTACCATTTGAGATGCTTTAGAAGGACCTGCTACAACCTTACATATTATGCTCCCACATCTTCTTGATATTTCACCTTACCTTTGCCAAGACCTCCCAGTGGTTTTTTGTTCCTCTGTTTTCCATGTTCACAAGAAGAAATTGATTCCAGTTGTGATAACTCTACCTTTAACTATCCTACAACTTGCCTAACAGTCATTCTGCTATGAAGTCATTAGTGAGGCTGCGAGAGATGGTGATGACAATGTTTAATGCTTGTACATTGATGCCTGAATTGGGGAGTACTGAATTCCAGATGTCCTTGTAGATACCTGAGCAATGTTGGACTTAATTTTTACAAATTTACTTGATAAATTAAAGCTACATTAGTATGCTGTCACTAGCCTGGGAATGTGATTGGCAGATGACTACTTGATTGTTTTGAAGAATTACGTTTGGATAGATGTTTTAGTCTCTGGTGTCCTTGATTATGTTAAGACTTATGAGGTTACCATGACTGAGACTTATGAACTCTTACTGTCCTGACATTGGATGAAACATGTTTGTACAGTTGAATACCATGATAATCGAAATCTTTTTATTGAAGGCAGTGATCATGTTTACTGAAATGTATCAGGCATTGAAATTGCAAAGCCACTATTGGATATGGAAAAGGTTGATTAAGAGTAACGTCTGGAGGTTGATGATGACAAAGTAAATGAAGCTGTTGAGACATTGTCAAATGAACCTGACCACTGTGAGGAGGAGGGTGAGAAGACTTTCCTTACAGAAATCTAAATGCATCATTCTCGTTTCAGCAGAAGGGATGATTCTTATTGGACCCCAGAGGAAATAGAGAAGGTTTGAGTAGTAGTAGTTTGTTTAGAAGTACTAGAGATGGGGAGATTTGTGGCAATTTGGTATCACAGTTTGAGAGCTTATTTTCAGAGATCGAAGAAGAGGAGGAAGAGTATAGTGATGGAAAGAAGATTGAGGAGTTGGGGAAGAGTTTAAAGGAGAGTAAAGCAGATGGTGACAGAAAAGGAGGGGATGTGCAACAGGAGACTGGTAATCAGAGGTGAGATTGGGCCTTAGGTGTTTCAAAGGTACTGAAGATATCTGCACTAACAAGGAATAAAGCTCACCTCTTTCTGATAACCTGTTATCTAACAAAACATGAGATTGTATTAGTGGCATCTTCTAGTAACACTGAGGTTGATGAGTGGTTTGATGGAACAGAACATCACCTTGGAACATCTCTGATAGCTGAAGGGGGGGCAGAAGCAAAAAGGATGTTGTTCACATGGCAAGATATTTTCAAACAAGATCTTCTTTGTGTTTATTGTACAGATCGATCGGAGATGCAATCATTGTCTCTCTGAACAGAAACCCTTTCTATGCTAAGATTCCTTTGTACTCAGAAGAGGAGATGCATTATGTCATCAGTTATTTACCAAAGATGGAGGAAGCTAGATCTTTCGCTATGATAGTAAGTGGGGAGCTTGGACAACATTTCCTTTAAAGCCAAGAGTAGAAACTTTGCCTTGAGAATTATAGCTAAGGATGGTCCACAACTTCATCCCTTTGAATAGAGTCACAGAAAGATCACAGTCTCCTTGTCCCTGGTTGGAGCAGATTGTCTATACTGTCTTAATGAGGGGAAAGCATTTCTTCTTTACTCCTAATGCTGCCAATTCTTATTGGGCAATACCTGTCAGGCCTGTTGATGAGATAACATTTGGATTTGTCACTCCATATGTGATGTACTACCATAATATTATAGGGTAGGGACTGAATTGTGGCACCCACACTTACAGTTGTTTTAGAGACCTGGTATTTGGTACAATTCAAGAAGGTTATGATGATACCTCTAATATCCTCCATCTCGGCTACACCTCCAGGCATTGAAATTTATTTCCTATTTGAGAATGACTCAACACCACAACTGCGAGCGAAATCATCACCACTCTTTCCATCTTTTGTTTACATTTCGGCATCTCCTCCTCACTTCCCTCTTGAGGTCTACCCTCCTGAGGATGTTCTTTCCTCTCTCCCAACATCTTATAATGTTGGTTGCTTTCCTTACCCCGCTTTCACTTTGCCTTGCTTAGCGATTTCTATGGTCGGGCTTTTTCATTCAGTCTTTCTACAGACAGCCAGGAACACAGTTAGCAGTATGAGGAAACTTTTCAACAGGCCATGATTGATTTCTCCATTCTTCTTGTTCGAAGGAGGCTGCCTTGTCAGACACTAATGCGATAACCGATAGTATGTCCTGCCGAGTGAACACTCCCCTCTTAGACCTCCCCCCCTCCAGACATTCACCTAGCACCCTACTGCCCCCCTATCTACCTCCCCGATACCTTTCTGCCACTGGGATCCCCTCCAGGAGTGATGCCATCTCTCATATCACAAGGGACTACATGAGAGACGCGGTAATATAGTCGGTTGATTTTGAATCTACTCCAACTGGTACCTCCCTACAACCTATCCTCTCCTTAGCTGGCACCCTTATACTGCCAACTCTACCCCCTCTATTCAGGTGGGTTTCTGGGGTTCTTCACTTCTGCCACACACCTATCAAGTGCCTGGATCCCTCTCGACTCCCTGGCTTGGGCTATATGCCTATGGGTACAATTATCCAACTTTTGCCAGGGCTGGCTGCAACATTGCCTGTTTGGTTTTCCTTAGGTTTTGGGTTTTAGGATTTCTTTGTTAGTTGCACTGTCAGGATTTTGGTTTTCCTAGTTGCTGTGTGATCTTGGTGGGATTTCATATTTTTGTAGTTCACAGGAATGGTTGCTTGTTAGGATAGTTTTTTCGACAAGGTCTTCGGACCATGGTTTGTCTATAGCTTTCCGGGGCCTGACCTGGGTTGGAGGTTCTTTTACGCAATAGCCCTGTAGGCTGCATGGAAATTTTTTGTACCTTAAACGAAAATATAAACAGATAAAAAAAAAGAAAAGAAAAAAAAGAAATTATGACACCTCTAAAGACATGGTTCTACTTCCTGATCTTCTATCATTGATTAAAGATACAGGAAATGTTGCATTCGATGGCATGATTGATGACAGTTATAGCAGTTTCACAAGCTTCAATGAGATGTATGAGTTCCTTCATGAAGAGTTCTTTCCAAGGTATGACTGGGGACCCATATACTTGTAGGATTCAATATCTTATTTCTTTTTCAACCTACTCCATTTTGTTGGCCTTGAGGGAGTCTCAAATGGACTTCAACATTTGTTGCACAAGCATCAAATAATACTAGTTGGCCTACCCCAATATCATTTGCTGAAGTAGAACCTTTTTGCTACATGACTCCATTTTTCCACACCTTTATCCCAGGAAGAGCAGAACTAGATCAGATCTTAAAGTATGGCAGAGAGAATAAAGACTTCGAGAAGCAAACTGAAGAGGCTAAATTAAGGGGAAGGCACTTACAGGATATTGTATTCCAGGCAATATAACAATCAATTGCTAATAATGCTATGGCTTCTCCAGACCCCAAGGCACGATACTATCTTGTGATTGATATGAGTAAACAAAGAGTAGGGGGTGTACTCTTTCAGTTAGAAGGGATTGAGGCAGGAGAAGAAGCTACAAATTCAGCAAGGCATAGATCAGCAGAGAGGATAATTTTGTTCATGTCTTTTAAACTCATTGATGCTGAGACTCAGTATTCTAATTCAGAATGTGAGGCTCTTGTTCTTCTTTATTGCCTTGCTGAGGTTTGCTGGATAGTTATGGCTTTGCCACATCATTTCTTTGTCTACACCAATCACAAAGAACTGAAGACACTTTTAACTGGTCCAGACAATGATGCTCATGGACAGACATGGAAATGGCAGGAATGATTAGGCAAATATGACTTCTGCCTATTTCATCAATCACCCAAAACCCACTTTACTGTTATGATAGATGGGATTTCATGACTTTCCACTTGCTGCCTATGGCAACACATGGTAGAAGATAGTCAAGGTTTGTGACCTGCAGTTCAAATAGTTATTTCTACTCATCATTTAGCTACCAATGTTACAATGAATCCATCAATGCCAAGTATATTGTGGAATTCTGAGTGTTTCTGAGTTGGAGAAGATAATGTTCCTGAAAGGGAGAGAGGGGAAGAGCAGTGTGGTTTTTTTTCTGGCTCTTAGATTGGCATTTTTAGTTTATAAGAGGAGGAAGTGATGGAGCAATGACAGGAGAATAAGGGTTTGGAAATAGTGGCAAAGGCTATGAGGAGAGAGAGATGGAAAAAGTGGGTGGAGTCAGATATATATGGTGCAGTAGTTCAGGGAAGGTTGCATGAGATAGATTATGGGCAGATTGGGATAAGAAAGATAGAAATGGGGAGAAATGAGATAAAGGTGGTGGAGAGAATGATGCAGAAATTTGTTTCAGTCAATGGGTTAGAGCCAAAGTTATTCTTTCATGAGAAAGATAAGAAGCTTACAAGCTATGTATTGGAAGGGAATGTGGAGCATGTTTTGAAAGACCTTCATGAGGGACATGGTCACTTCACAATGGGAATTATAATAGTTCGTGCTCATGGCAAGGTCTATTGGCTATTGAGGGCTCAAGATATTGGACACTGGGTCTCCTCTTGTGAAGCATGCCAACATGTTACAAAAAGACAGAAGGAAGATCCTATTAGACCAGTTATTCAGTTCAAACCTTTGGACAGGATCAGAATAGATTATGTGGGACTAATTAACTCTCCATGCGAATTAACTGTAAATGTCTATATTTTGGTGGTCATTGATTATTTCTCTCACTTTCTTTGGGAAGTTGAGGTAAAAAGGTTAGATCAAGTTTTGACAATGAAAGCACTACTTGATCACATAATCCCAGTTGTTGGTTGGCCTCTTTCAGTCTATACAGATCATGGTTTACATTTTACAGGTGCAGCAACTGGAAAGATATAGGCAGACCATGGTATTATGTACTTTCCATCCACTATCTCACATCCACAGTCAGTTGTACTAAAAAAATGATATGTCTAGATGTTGATAGGATGAATCCACCTAAATTATATTACAAGTCAGTCTTCTTGTGGTTGGGGTTTACAAATTGAAAATGCGGTCCTTGCTATCAATACCTGATGTATTTAAATCCAGAGATATACACTACCAAAACTTCTTCTGGGCTTGATTCATCAATAACTAGAAAACATGATCCTAGCCTAGTTGATTGGCTAGAGAAAACAGCAGTACCTGTGGACTTTCCACCTGCACTAATTGAGGAACAGCTACATGCCTACATCGATTCTTGTGAGGAATATGGAGTCCAGGCTGAATGAAGGTTGGCTCATATATAGGATAAGATGAAGGTGAAATTAACCTGTAGCTACAAGTAACTTGGTACTTCTGCAGGACTTTTAACTTGCAAATGATGAGGGTCACAAGCTGGAACCACAATGGACAACTTCTAGTATTCTCGAACAGTTTTCAAAGTTTGGAGTTTGTGCACATGTTCATTAGTTACGCAACCCACTGGGTATAACAAAACATTACCAACTTAATGATCTACTCCTCTATATTCTGCAAATGAAAGACTCTCACAAGTGAGTGTTGTTGACCACTGAGAATGTGCCAGCAGTTGAGTATGAGTGTGGAGCAATGAGAGATGTATAGTTTGTGTGGTAAGTGGGGTAGAGGGTGTTTGACATTTCAGATATCAGAGAGTGATATGGGATGTAGATAGTGGACATTTTTTAGATGCAGTTGCTTGTATCTTTGCTATTATTATTCTTATTTATCTTTTTTTTTTTAGACACCAGGGTCAATATCTTTGAGAGCTGGGGTACATCTGTGGGGGTATTTTCTGTCAATTATATTATGCATACAATAGAGAGGCTTTCTGGTTCATCATAGTTAGTTTGATATAGTTAGAGTACAGGATTGCCAGACAAGCAGTGTAGAGAATAGAGTATTGTGGGAATGAAAAGTAGTATTTAGATGTGACCAATGGTGGAAAAGTTAGGTTTTAGATAGTAGACCTAGGAAATTGTAGGTAGGTTTTGAGTTGATGGGATGAAGTTTTATTGTAGTTTCTTGGTATGTTATAGATTATTTTAAATAGTGAGCAACAAGTCCAGCAGTAAAAATGGAGGATGGAAATGAGAAAAGTAATGAACGATAGTTACTATGAATGCAAATATATTTTTGTCCCCTTTTTACAAGTTTTATTTTCTTTCGTTTGCAAGATTGATTATCTCCGATGGATTTGTTTTTCTTGAATGACTATTCAAATTCGAGCTGTGCGAGTAGCATTTTGCCCACACCTGGTAGTACTTATTCTTCTTTCGATCGATAACTGCCTGTTTACATCAGCTTTATCCCTTTGGAGCAGTCAACCTTCTCCATCTATTGTGTTATTGGCCAGGACCCAAACTCATCATTTCAGTGCTTAAGTAAATATTAAGTTATTACTAATGGGGATAGTGAAACTGTATAATAACATATTCTAACAACCTGTTAGTTAAGGGAAAGAAATCTGCATAATGCATTATGGGTCCACATTCCTGCTCAAGCAGATCAAATTCCACGTGCTAGTCAAGTACAGGCAGCTATCTTCAATCTCACTTTGACTAGGAATAAGGCTCTCTGAATAGCACATGACCTCAGTACTATAAATATTGTCTACATTCACTCTTATATGATACATTGGAAAGCAGAAACATGCAGTTGTATTCCCCTGATAAGTCACTGCTTTGAATCATACTGTAAACATGATGCTGTTGTTCTTGAAAAACTCAAGCAACTATCAAAACCTCCTAATTCGCTGAACCTGGTACTACACTATAATCCAAGAGCTTTCTTAAGCAAGCCATGAGGTAGAATAGCCTATTTATATTTACTTCTATTTGTTATTACATACACAATAGAACAATTATACAAGGTAGTGCTTTGCAGCTTTTTCAAGTCCATGGTGCAGTTCATCAGCTTCAAGGACTATTAAAAGTACTATCTAAAAGAGATACATCTTTCTAGCAAATATATCTCGACAATCAAATGTATGCTGCTCAAACCTGAGCAATAAGAGCTCAAGGGCTTGATGTTGAAATCATCATAGTATTGACAAGAATCATTTAAGAATGTTCTCCACTTATACTCATGTATAAAACTACAACCAAAAAAAGTGAAAGAAGCTGAAGAGAGAGGTAGAGAGTTCAGGATTATTTTCAATCCGTAGATGCAGTTGGTCAATGAAACTGGAGTGGACAAAAGGTGGGAGAACCTTCTAACAAGTGATGATATGGCATTGATTCCTCCAGAAGAGTATGGAGAGGCAGGATGTTGTGATATTGTACATGTAAACAGAAACAATACAGGTCCTGTGAGTGAGAGTCACTATAATAAACTAGAACTATGTATCTCATTTACCCATACATTATTTTTTGCTTTTCCTAAATAGTGAACTCAGATAACATTAGGGGTAGGAACTGAGAAATGAAAATGGCTGACAACAAGTAGTTCAAATAAATCAATATGCATTTTATTGCTTTTGCCTATATTAATGGACAGAACAAGGGATGACAATATTTCAGGCAAACTGATTGTTTCAACAATTTCTAGTAGATGCCTGGGGGGTTTGTGACCAGAACAAGCTTGCATAGTTGAAGAAACACCAGTTAAATATTTGTACTGATCTTTACAATAATCATACAGACATACTTCAACATCAAGTTACAAACCTTCAAGAGGTTGGGAGAAGAGTTATCCTTCTATCAAGTTATGTTGGTGGTGACCGATTTATGTAACAATTATGTCAAGATAGTATGGCCTTGATCAGATATTTTGATCACCCCGCTCTCTTTATCTACTTTACTGAGAATCCGAAGTGGGGTCAAATTGAATAACAGTTTTTGCCTAAATAGGTGACTGCTGATTGGCTAGACTTAGTGGTCAGAGTGTTCTACTTAAAGATTCGGGATTTACATGATTAGTTGTAGCATAATGAAATCATTGGAAAGTAGAATGCTTGTGTTTGGAATATAGAGTACCAGAAGTGAGGTCTCTCACCTTTGCACCTCCTACTCTTCATGAATATGGAGGCAATATTTTTGAAATTGGGAACTATTGATAAGCTTATATCAGCTGAGCTACCAGTGTAATGACCCACTAGAGGATATTTTACAGTAGACTATTCTTACACCCATAGTGAGGACCATGAGGTTAACAGCTAAGGATAGTTGGGTTCACTTGGTTGAACATATAAGAATGCTACAGGTCTATAGCATTAAAGATGGGATTGAAAAGGTGGGCTTGGGAAAAGCTCTTGTAACATTACTAACATTACCCTGATATGTGTTCTGAGTTACATTGACATAAGACTCAAGTTACTATACCTTAATTTCAAAGGTGGTCACTTGAGGTAATGGATAAGCTGGTATTGGTTGGGCACTGCTGTAAATTCTATGACTCTAAATGGTATGGTATATAGTCAACAATGAGGGAAAACAGCTTGTGATTAGAATATTTCGCATTATTTAGACATTCTTTTATGGGGGGTTTGCCATATAGTACTTAATGGAGAAGATGTGACTTGGTTGTTATTACATAGGGTTTATGTCTATGTTTGCTAAGTATATAACTAGTGACATAGGAAAAAGGTTATAACCCTCAAGGTAAGTTTTGTTGGTTAGTTTGCGCACTTGTATTAGTAGCAAGTCCTCTTTCTCTGAGAAGGCTACTGAGGCTCCTTCTTCTTTGTTTTCCTTTCTTTTCTTCTTTTCTCTTCAGGTTTTATCTTTTGTATTCTAACTATTCAAAGATATCTTCTTTCCAACCTATCTCCTCAGTTCCAGTCCTTGTCCAGATATGCATTATCCACCTTATCCTCACCCTTGTCCACTGTGTCAGTCCTCAATCTCTGCTCTCGTTCTCAGCCTTGTCCTCAATCCTCATTCTCATCCGTTACCTCCGGCTCGCATCTGTCCTACTTGATATCCTTTGGCTACTCATTGGCCCTGCCCTCCCTATTACACTATACAAACTCATCCATAGCCAACTTGTATCATCATGTCCACCAGCAACATAGCTTCCGTACTGTCCCCTGGCCTTGCAACAAATACCCTTAAAGTCCTTGATATGCTCCGCACTACCTGGCGCAACATTCAACCTCCTGCAACAATCAATGAGGAAGATAAGACCAAGGTAGTGGGCTCCCTCTGCATCATTCATGACTTTGTGATATCTCTTCAGGCAGATCTAGACTGCTTTACAGAAAACTTAGAGAATGGAAAGTCTCAGACTGAGGAGTTACAGCATGAAAACTAAGGGCTCCAGGAACATGCTATCCGACTGTGTAGAGACTTAGACTGTGCCAATACTACCATTGACCTGCTGCAAAGGAACTCAGTTAGGCCTAGGCTCGGTAACCTGACTCCCACTGCACCCGACAACAAAATATCCCAGATCCCGAAAGGTTCAATGGTGACCAAAAGGAATTGAAAACCTTCCTGTCACAAGTTTGACTTCAGCTCCAAGGAAACAGCTCAATGTTCCCAACTTTATGTCTCCACCTTGCCTACATCACATCTCTAGTAAAGGGACCCACCTACACTCATATCGAAGCTTACATTACCAATGGGGTCTCCTGTATCTCCAATGTCGATGCCCTCTTGCAGATCCTCTCTTGTGCCTTTGTTGAGCTAGATGAAGTTGGTACTGCCCACTGGGAAATGAAGACCCTACTACAGAAGAAGTCTGAATTTGCAACATACTATGCTAAGTTCCAAAGACTGATTACTATTCTCCTCTGGGACTCCCAGGCCAAATGTGCTTCACTCTGAGAAGGTCTTAGTACAGAGCTGAAAGATGCTCTAGTATTTATGGAAGAGAAAGATGAGTTTGGGGACTTTGTTCTCCAGTTGTAGAATGTGGACAACCAGATCCGTGCACATGCCCAGGAGTCCAAAGGACAAAAATCCTGTACTTCTGCACCTTCTACAAAACTATTTCAGCCTGCCCCTACCAAGTATGATGAACCTTCTTTTCGGCCTGGTGGCACAGTCTGCATGGCCCTTGATGCCTCATGCAGAATCTCCCCTGAAGAGAGGCAGCATCAAATGCAGGAAGGACTTTGTGCCTACTGTGCTGGGTCTGGCCATTTTGCCGGAGAGTTTCCAAATAAGCGGTCCCAGCGCCTGCAAGTCACTGAAGCTATTGTGACTACCCAACTGTCAAAAAATGAGTCTACCAAGGAGTGAAGGGTGATGCCCTCCTTGGTTCATTTTTATCTTTCCAAAAAGTTGCTTCATGTTGTTCTGGTCTCTCTGGGATTGCCCTTACTGAGGAGGAGATGAAGAGGAAACATTTGGTAGTTAGTTACACTCTAGCTATCAATAATACATCTCTCTCTTTTTCTGTATTTGTGGATTCCGGAGCTACTGGATTTGCTTTCATTGATAAAAACTTTGTTCATCACCACCACCTGAAGATATTACCACTTACTCTGCCCCACACCTTAGAGGTTGTTGATGGAAGACCAATATCCTCCAGGACGATTACCCACTATGCTGAACTCTGAATGAATATAGGAGGTCATGAGGAGCAAATCAGGCTCTTTATTACCACGCTTGGCCACTACTCAATGGTTCTGGGCATTCCTTGACTCCATCGCCATCATGTGAAAACAGATTAGAAAGCCCATAACATTACCTTTAACTCACCATTCTGCCTCCCATGGCTCATGGACCATCCTGTACCAGTTACCCAGCCTGGTATCTTGAGTGCCCTTCCTGAATGTCCTACTATTCTGACTGTTAATACCATGGAGTTTCACTACTTGGCTGATGATGAGAATCTCCAGATATATGAAGTTGAAGTTAGCCTTAATGGGGAATGCATTGTCACAGCTACTGTCAAGGACCAAGTACCCAAGGTATATTGGAACTTCTTAGACCAATTCAGCAAAGCAGATGCCAGTGTTCTTCCTACCTATGGGAAAATAGACCATGAAATACTGCCCAAACTAGGGGAACAGCCCCCTTGGCAATTTCTTTATGGGATGTCAGAATTGGAGCTGTCAATCCTTCGGGACTTCCTAAAAGAAAACTGTGAGAAGGGGTACATTCAGCCATCAACTTCACCTGCCCATCCACCAGTCCTGTTCATCAACAAGAAGGACAGTTCCTTGAGACTGTGTGTGGATTATCATAGCCTCAATACTATAACTGTGAAGAATCGGTCCCCCCTGCCACTCATTCACGAAACTCTTGACCATGTTGGAAAGGCTAAGGTCTATACAAAGTTGGACTTGAGGGGGGCTTACAACCTACTGATAATCAGGAATGGGGAAGAGTGGAAGACTGCCTTTGGAATGCAATATGGACACTTTCAGTTCTCCATTATGCCATTTAGACTGACGAATACTCCTGCCTTCTTCTAGAACTTCATGAACAATGTCCTCAGGGACCACCTTGATGACTTCTACTCAGTCTATCTTGATGACATCCTCATTTTTTAAGAAAAACTCACCCAACACAGGGACCATGTATGGAAAGTCTTACAGGTCTTAAATGACAACAATCTGTTCTGCAACCTAGAGAAGTGCTTATTTGAAGTGGAAGAGGTAGAATATTTGGGATTTATGATATCCCTGAAGGGGAGTGGCATGGAGAAGTCAAAACTAACAGCGGTCTCAGATTGGCCTCCTCTGCAAAGGCTTTGAGATGTACAATGTTTCCTTGGGTTTGCAAATTTCTACAGATGCTTCATTCAAGGCTACTCCAAACTGGTTGCACCCTTGACACACTTGACAAAAAAGGATACCCTGTTTACCTGGAGTACTGACCAAGAACAGTCATTTGCAAGACTCAAGTTGGACTTTACAACAACTCCAATACTGGCTCACTATGAGTTTGCACACCCTAGTGTCATGGTGACTGATGCCTCTGACTTTGTCTATGCAGCTGTCCTCTCCCAGGCTAATAGTACTGGCATTCTCCACCCAGTCGCTTACTTTTCCAACAAAATGTCACCAGCCCAATGTAACTATCCTATTTATGACAAGGAATTATTGGCTCTTGTCTTAGCTCTTGAAGAGTGGAGGAAGCATCTTGAGTCATCTCAATTCACAATCTCAGTGCTGACAGCAAACAAAAACTTGGAATACTTTATGATGACCAAGATGCTGAACCGACGACAGGCTAGGTGAGCTGAACTACTATCTCAATTTGACTTTAAGATGACTTTCAGGCCTAGGAAGAGAAGAAGAAAGCAGGACTCCTTGACCCATAGGTTAGGAGACCTCCCTAAACAGGGAGATGAATGACTAATGCACCAGTTTCAAACACTTTTAAGCCATTCCAAGTTATTCATTTCTAGGATTTTTACCCCATCAGGAGAGTTTTTGGAGGCCCTGACAGCTGCCTACCTCTCAGACCCCTTTCTGACCTCTGTTGTGAAGATGCTTATGGAAGGTGTAAGCCACTCATGAAAGATCTCCCTACCAGACTGTACATAACATGAAGAACATTTATACTTTCGCGGTTACCTGTTTCTTCCAGATTTTGAAACTCTCCATCTTATCATTCTTCAGTCTTGCCATGATAGTCTTTCTGCTGGACACCCAGGAGTGACAAAAATATTCAATTTGGTTGCTGTTAATTATTACTGGCCAGGTATAAGAGAGTACATGAAACGATATGTGCATGACTATTACAGATGTTCCAAAATCAAGTCTTCACATGATGCAAGCTATTGGAATCTACAGCCACTGTCCATCCCTTATGATCCTCGGAATGACCTGAGTATGGATTTCATTACTGGGCTTCTAGAAATCAAAGGATGTAATGCTATTCTTGTCATTGTAGATCGCCTAACAAAGATGGCTCATTTTGTTCCCTGTCATGATACCAGCTCCACTGAGGATATTGCCTGTCCTTACCAAGACTCAGTTTGGAAACTCTACAGCCTACATGAATCGATTGTATCGGACCATAGTTCTACTTTTGTTTCTGCATTCTGGAGAACACTATGTACCAGGTTACGTATTCGATGCACACTTAGTACAACCTTCCACCCTGAAACCAATAAACAGACTAAAAGAATAAATACTATCCTAGAGCAATACTTGCATGGATATATCAATTACTAGCAGGATGATTGGTACACCTGGCTTACCCAAGCAGAGTTTGCACATAATGCCAACAGTTCTGAGATAACAGGGATAAGTCAATTTTTTGCAAATTATGCATCCCATCCATGCCTTGAAATTACACTACCGAGCCCTAATGAGAGAGTGGATGACATCTCTTCAGACTTCACAAGTACCATCCACCAAGTACAAGAAACAATGATGGAAGAAATATGATATGCACAGGATCTCCACCAGGAACAGGCAGACAAACACCAGTTACCTGCTCCTGCATAGAGGGTGGTTGACAATGTATGGTTGTCAACAAACAATATTCGGACAACACGTCCTTCGAAGAAGTTGGATAGAAAGAGAATAAGGCCATACTCTATCAAGGCTGTTGTGGGTCCACATGCATACCGTTTAGACCTGTCAGGAAATATAAAAATTCATCTAGTGCTCTATTTTGGTCTCAAACCTATGGCCAGTGACTCCCCGACACCAGGACACATCATATCTGAACCCCCACTAGTCGAAATTGCAGGTAGTCCTGAATGGCAGGTATCTGAACTACTTGACTCATGCCGTAGCTACCGACAACTACAGTATCTAGTATATTGGGAAGGATATGATGAGGCAACATAGCAACCACATTGTGACCTGGAGAATGCTGCAGATAAGGTCAAGGAATTTCTTGATAAGTTTCCATTCAAGGCAAGACCAGTACTTCGCAGGAGCTCAGCCATGAGAGGCGGATAGTGTTACGGTATATAGTTAACCATGAGGGAAAACAGCTTGTGATTAGAATATTTCATATTATTTAGACATTCTGTTATGGGGAGTTTGCTATATAGTACTTATTGGAGGAGATGTGACTCAGCTGTTATTACATTGATTTTATGTCTGTGTTTGCTAAGCATATAACTAGTGACGTAGGAAAAAGGTTGTAGCCCTCAAGGTAGGTTTTGTTGGTTAGTTTGCACACTTGTACTTGTAGCAAGTCCACTTTCCCTTAAAAGACTACTCAGGCTATTTCTCTTTTGTTTTCCTTTCTTTGCTTCTTTTCTCTTCAGTTTGTATCTTTTCTATTCTAGCTATTCAAAGATATCTGCTTTTCAACATATCACCTCAGTTCTAGTCCTTGTCCAGATATGCGTCATCCACCTCATCCTCACCCTCATCCACTATGTCAGTCCTCGATCACTGTTCTCACTCTCAGCCCTTGTCCTCGATACTCATTCTTGTCCATCACCTCCCTCTCCCATCTGTCCTACTGGATATCCTTTGGCTACTCATTGGCCCAACCCATTGGCAAAAATATTATCTTGCACCCCGTGAATCCTGTGTGTCTGACGTACAGGGTGACTGTAATGATAATCATTAACCAGGATGGGCTGTTGAACCGACATCATGTCCTGACGTGGAGTCATGTGCCTGGTGCATCCTGACAGTATCCGGAAAAGGACCCCTATGCCAGGTGCACCCTGACAATGTCTGATTCTGCACTCTTGCAGCCTAACAATGTCTGATCGTCTGGTGTTACATTATAACAACATCTGATTCTCAGGTGTTGCATCCGAACACCATCTGATCCTAGTCGGTTGCATGAAGACGCTACTTGAGCCTAAGCTCTTACATCGTGGCGATGCCTAATTCTGGCATCTTTCACCCTGACATCGCATCCTCACCTATGTGCATCGGGATTCCACGATACTCAAGATACATGCTGTGCTGCTGCCTATCATGAGGCTTTTCCATCCAGATTCTTTCAATATGATGCTCCTCTCATCTGGATCCCCGCCTGCATGAACGATGTATCCAGATTTCATTGCGACCATGATGCCTGACCTTGATGCAACTACTTCATATCCACACTTCCTCAGGATGCCTTCCGAAGTGTGGTCAATTACCCCTGATGCCCTCTGCACGTTGCACTCATTATTGTCTAATCTTCCCAACTTCCTCCTGATATCTGATATGCGACATTGTGATTGCCCTGACACCCTCCCAATGGCTGCCTTTTATAAATTCTACAGTGAATATCATCCTGATTGTTCCTTTACACTACGTCCCTTAGTTTCTATTGTAGTGTCGTCATAGTAAGCTAAATTAAATCGATTACTCATAATCTTTACATGTTCTTAATTTCCCTTAATCACCCTCAGTGACGATCCCACCCCCCCCACCCATCATTGTCTGGCTTATGATGACATCCCCGCTGGTGCTTCTTGCCCTTTCTGAGGATCCTGAATGCTTAATGAGACCCCACGAGATAGAGAAGCGATCATAACTCTCTCTGCCATCGGTCCTACAGTCAGATTATGTGTGTCATCTGGTCTCAGAACATCTGAATCTTGGAACTGAAGGTCCAGGGCTACTGACATCTTGCTCAAGTCAAACGAGCTCTCAGTTTCTGGCGACAGATTCCGATGTTCCTGATGTCCCACTAGGTTCAAGTTCCTGTGATTAGTGTGTCACAGTACAGGCTGTGTAGAAGTGTTGTTTGATATCTGACTCTTGAGCTCAGTGCTTGCAGCTTCCAAATCGTCGACATATCCTTTATGCCAGTCCCGCTGCACCCTGTGAACTTGCCCAACCCTCTTATCAATTGTTTCTCGAATATTTTGGACAATCATATCCTGGATCCTCGGTGGTCACGTACCACAAGTTTGTTTTTGCCGGTCAAAAAGATCTTGTATTTGGTAACAGGTTAGCCACCTTGGTCACAAATGAACAGTTAGATGATTTGGTGACTTACCCCTGGCTGCCTCAGGCTTGAAGTCCTTGGGCTCCTGATATGTCTGTGTTTGCCATACACACAGTATATGGCAGATTATGTTGCACGTCAAGCAGATCATAGTGCCATTGATGCTGGCAAGAAACCCAGGATCCACAATACCTTGCATCTTCTTCACTGCAAAGTACTTGTGGAAAATTGCCTCAGGAATCTGGGGTGCAAAGAATCGTAATTTCAAGCCCTAGGTTACGTACAATTATGGTGAGTAGTAGTCACTATATGGTAGGCATCTGGTGGAACAAACATCGTACTCTCTGGGGTTGCACATAAACCTGTCCTATTCCAACAGATAATCGACTCTGTGCGTCATAGCTGTGGGATCATCCAGCAGACTGTATAACTCCATAATCTCTTTCTTAACCTGATGTATCAACTGGGATCATACTCCAGAGTGTTTTTGGCGTATCTTTCTAGTTTAGTATTGCATTCTATCTTGCATCATTTATGCCTGAGTCCATTTACCAAATTTATGTACTGCACTGAAGGTTCGATGTTTTCGGCATCCATAATATTAGCAAGTGCGGCATACCAAACTTTCTGCACCTGGGCCAGCAGAGCAACAACATTCACACGTGGCTGCTCAAACAGGTTGTACCGTAGAATCAGAGTCTTCATATCATCTAATATGGCCCTTACCACACCTGTAACTATATTTCGCCAAGAGTGAGAAGCTGGACAGGAGATCAGGGTAGTAGACGCAGAACCATGCAGGCTACCCAGTGGGGACAATAACTATGCATCACTTGATGATGGGAATATTGGAGGACTGTAGGCACTCCGCTGAATTATGCATCCAAGATCTGTGGTTCTATGCCATGCAGGACCTATCTCCTGAGACCCTAATGTGGTCGAAATGTGTATAGTTCTCACCCTATTGTCTCCCTTTCTAGTAGCCACTTGTGAGCGATGATCACGTCTTGATCTAGGGCCCTCGGCTATATCGATGCCTTCTCCATCAGGTTCAGTGTCTGACTCTGTTTCATCTGGTCCGTGTGACATTTGGAACTCATCACCACTATCGTCCGATAGATCCACCATTTGGGTATTTGATTGATCATTAGGTTCGGTTTCAGGTTCTGCATGCACCATGGTCAGCATTGTGCTCTTCTGTGGGTGCTTCAGTGCTCTTACTAGTAGGCTTGTAGTCGAGGGTAGTGAAGAATCCTGAGTTGAGGATGCATCTTGAGATTCATTTTGATGCCTTCTGGATCTCACTTTTCCTGATCCAATGGTACCGGGTTGCACATTGTGTCTACCTCTGTATAGATTGTGGACTCAGGGCACTGGCTGACTGCATGTATTGGCCTGTTGCTTATTCATGCTGTAATAGATTAGTGAATGTCAGGTGTTAAGATTCAGGACATAGGAAAATCGTAGGTATCTCAAGCACAGTTTGGTGAAGATGCGAATTTTGCATATTTTTCTTTGTTCTCTACGACATGTCGCATCTTATACACTAGGAGTCCCTGCAGGGTGGGGGGTGCAGGATCACTGACTATCACTCATTATTGAAGCACAAGATTTGGCTGCAAAAAGGTGTTTTGAGAGTGTTCCACATTATGTTCGTAATAATCTAAGCATTCTCAACTATGATTGGACTCAAGACTCGACCATGAAAAAATTAGACAAAATGAAGGGGTTGCTAATGGAAAAGGTGTAACAAATTCTAGCCAAAAAAGGTATGGTTCAGCAACACTAACTCCTGGTGAAGGTCTCGCCTTGCCTCACTAGTGCAAGTGATATCTAAAATAGTCTACCGGCATCGAGTCAACACTGCTGAACACCTGAGAGGCTGAATTCATGCTATCCGACCTACTCAGACATGAATGTTAGTGATGAGATAGACAGGGGTTGTAGTCTGGCAATTCCGTACCAACTTCAAACCCTGGTCCATCTCATCACGAATGTCCATACACTAGTAAACATTCCGCTCAGATGATCGGTGCACACTAGGCCTGTTAATGACAGACAATATGAGACGTGCCGAATCAAGAACTCTTGAGGCACCAAAGTAAGGGGGCTTGGTGCTATCACTATTATCACAAACCGGGCACTCAAGATCACAAGGGCTAACAAGGAGACACCCAAGCAAGGGTGTCAAATGGTTTTTTTATTACTAGCTAACAACTACTAGCTAAAAAAGACTAACTAAAAATGTCAAGCTAATATATTGCAAAAAGTAAAGAAGAAAAAGGGGAAAAGTTGTGAAAGAGAAATGGGAAAAGCTACAAAAGAAAACGAACAATCATTTTCATGCCCTCATGTTTCTGGTTCCATGCTGGGATGCCTGGGGGGACATGGGAGCTGGAGGAACAGTCGTGGCACTCGGGGCACTGGAGGCAGGCCCAACAGAAGCCAGGGGTGCAGAGGGAGTCACCAGAGCTGGAGGAATGGTGGCGGGACTCAGGGGGCTGCAGACTTCCACAACAGAAGCTAGGGGTGCAGAGGGGGTTGCCGGAACTGGAAGAGCTGGCAGGGGGGAAGCTATCCATGGCACCATCTTGCCCACCAAAGTGGGCTGCCTGGCTGGGAGTCGTGATAAACTTGGCCATCCAGGGTCGGTCCCAGACAAGCTCGAGCATGGCTCGGAGCTTGTCTTCCTTAGACAGCCCGGTAGAAGGCCTGGGGTCACCAGTGGAATGGGCGTCTTGGTACCTGATAGGAGGACATCTCAATGGGCCCAGTTACCCGTCCGGTTCCTCATCTGATTCCTCATCCTATATTCATGATTAGCTGAGTATGTATCCTGATGTTAGCTGAAACGGGTTTTGGGTTCGAAACTTACATCCTCAATTTCAATGGCTCCATTGCCAGAATCCTCCTCATCCTTGTCCTCATCATCCTCCTCCTCCTCGTACTCCTCATCCTCCTCGTACTCCTCATCCTTCTCTTCCTCATCCTCCTCCTCGAACCCCTCATCCTCCTCATCCTCCTCATCCTCTGGCACCTAAAACTTGTCCTCCTTCTCCTCTTCCCCTCCATCTGCCTCCTTCCTATCCTCCTCTTCCATGGCCCCCCCGATATCCCCAGCCTCCCCACAGCTATCCCAGACCTTGCTGTCAAAGGAGGGATATCTGCCATTGGCAGGCTCGGGAGTCTGGTCATTGTCCTCTCCCTCATCCAGGCGCTGCTCCAGGACCATGAGGTCCAGTGGATGGTTGCCATCATTGGCAAGAAGCCATGCCCAGATGTCCTCATCTTCAGGTAGAAAGATGAGTTCCTGAAGTGTGAGAGGATTGGAGCACCCGACAAAGTAACGTGGTGCCCTCACCAGTCACCTCGATGGGCCCCTCCACAGGCTGGCCTTTGACCACCCTTAGCAGGTTGTTCATGCTCGGTGATGCCATGACCCCACCGGTGATTCACTGGTTGCCGTCAGTGGCACACCAGGGGTGGCCCAGGAACTGATGCCCAACTTCAGGGGCATCCGTCCAGTGCATGATGTAGATCCTTATTGCCTGCAGGCAATCAGGAGTGGCCCGATCAGATTGAGCCATTAATAAAATGTGTTAGTACGAGATAGCGCATCATGGATTGGGGGGAATACTTATTCAGAGGTCCCTCGTCCTCATAAACCTTCCTCATCTCCACCAGATGATGCCCATTCAACCACTGAAGATTCTTGGCTGTGTCCAAGACCAATCACCTTAGATGGTTGTTAACTTTCTCAATGTTGTCAGCCCGGTGCTTGTCTCTAACAGGCTCAATCCAGGCCACGACAGGGGGAAGGACGCAAGTAAAAGTTGCTGCTGACCACAATTCGGAGTCAGTCATGTGGCGGTTGTCCAAGGAGCACACCTTGAGGTAGGCCCGGACTTCCTCGCACTATATAGCATACGCTGCCATGCCAGTGCGGGCGTCCAAGAACCCACACCAGCTTTTGGCATATGCTATGTCACCATAGCAGCTCCAATTAGTGTTAGTTTAAAAGATTCTGATATATGTGTATAGGTTAACTTTCACTTACAAAGAATTGTCAACAGCCAGCTAGAATGGCTACTTCTTCATCGCATTCTGTGACATACAGCTACTAAAAGAAAAGGGTAATCGTCAGCTTGATCTCAGGGGACATATAAAGAGGATTGGTAAGGGAATATTTTCTTATGCTCTCTGCCTCCCCTCCACTCACAACTGCACGCTGCTGGGCTCTCCGTTTCCTACTCTGCTGTTGACCTTCGATAGCCTCGACAGCGGGGCCCCTAAGAGCAAAAGCAAGGTTAATAATTATCAATAGAGAATACTTAGACAGAGTGTACTTACTTCCCCAACCTAACAATCCTGAGCAGGGGAGGGGTAGACATACCAAGGTCTGAGGCAGCAGGACAAGCAGAGACAGTGGGACATCTAAGTAAAAAAGAAAGGTTAGTAGTACTCACTATAGACAGTCAATGATCAGATGGAGTGTACTTAGTTCCCCAACCTAACAGCACTGACTGGGGGGGGGTAGGTATGCCAACATCCAAGGTAGCAGGATGAGAAGAGACAGCAGGATGTCTAAGTAAAAAAGAAAGGTTAGTATTGCTCACTATAGACAGTTAATAGGTGGATGGAGTGTACTTACTTGCTCATCCTGAGTTGGCTGTCCTGGGGTAGAGCCACTGGAGGGGCAGAAGCAGCAATAAGGACAAGGACAGTGGGATGTCTAAGAGAAAAATAAAGGTTAATATTGCTCACTATAAATAGTCAAAGATCAGATGGAGTGTACTTACTTTGCCTTTCATACTGAGAGTCTTTGCAAGCTCAGAGGCGCCATTCAACATTGGAGATTTTATGGAAAAAGAAAAAAAAGTAAAAAAAGAAAAAGAAGAAAAAAAGATATTTAGGCTGGGGGGACAGAGACTCCAGTTACAAGATGGAGAGATAAAAAGACAGAAGGAAGGAGGGACAGAAGGAAGGAGGGAAGGAGTCAAGAAGGGAAGAAGAGAAGGAGGGAAGGAGGGAAGGAGGGAAGGAGGGGTCTTCTTATATAGAAAGACCCCTGGGCTCTATAAGAAATGCCACACGCATTTCCAAGTTTGTTTGTACGCCTCATGGTACATACAAACTTGGTGAGTGATCTCACTAATTGCAGTGGGTGAAGATCATGAGAGTAGCTTAGAATAGTGTTTATATATGATATATATTTCTAAGTCTATTGTAATAAGTAGGGAGTCTAAAATAATATTGTAACTAACTTTGATAAAATAAGCTTTTAAGCTGCACTAGTATTGTGATGCCAGGACATCTTGCGGTCCTGACACTGAGAGGTATTGCGAACATATATTTCTATATCACCATAGACTTTCATGAGAGAGAAATATATATTACAAGAGGTGTCAGGTACAGCATGACATCTCCTAGCATCATGATACTTGTACAGCTTTTGGGCTTTATTTAATTGCATATATAGGATATATTTCTGAGCCTATCGTGATCAGCATACGTCATAGAAATATATCTTTTATACAAAAATAAAATAACCTTTTAAGCCACACTAGTTTTGTGACACTAAGAGACAACATGTGATCCCAACGCCTAGTGAAGTTGTGATACCAGTATGGCAAAAAGTTGAATTTATTTCTATATTCAAAGGATATTTCTATTCCTATCATGGTGTAGAAATATCTTTTGGATATAGAAATAAAATGAGCTTTTCACTGTACTATTGTTGTGATACCAAGAGGCATCGATAATGTATATTTCTGTGTTATTGACACCTCTTGGCAGCAGAGTCACACAACGATTTCCCTAGCATCGTGACAACAGTACCGCGAAAAACAAATTTTATTTCTATATGCAAAGGATATTTGTATATCATGATAGCTATAGTAATATCTTTTGAATATACAAATCAAATTGGTTTTTGACTGTACCGTTGTTGTGATACCAAGAGGCATCAATAACATATATTTCTGTGTTATCGACACCTCTTGGCAGCAGAGTCGCACAATGACGTCCCTAGCATCATGACCACAGTACGGCAAAAAACAAATTATATTTCTATATGCAAAAGATATTTGTATACAATGATAGGTATAGTAATATCTTTTTAATATACAAATCAAATTGGTTTTTGGTCGTACCATTGTTGTGATACCAGGAGGCGTCGATAACATATATTTCTGTGTTATCGACACCTCTAGGTAGCAGAGTTGCACGATGATGTCCCTAGCATTGTGATAAGAGTACGGCGAAAAACAAATTTAATTTCTATATTCAAAGGATATTTCTATTCCTATCATGCTATTGTAATATCTTTTGAATACACAAATCAGATTGGTTTTTGGCCGTACTGTTGTTGTGATACCAGGAGTAGTCAATAACATATATTTCTGTATTATCGACACCTCTTGGCAGTACAGCCATACAATGCCCTCACTGTCATGACAAGGGTATGTTGAAAAACAAATTTTATTTCTATATGCAAAGGATATTTGTATACGATGATAGGTATAGTAATATCTTTTGAATATACAAATCAAATTAGTTTTGGGCCATACCAATGTTGTGATACCAAGAGGCGTCGATAATGTATGTTTCTGTTTTATCGACACCTCTTGGCAGCAGAGTCGCAAGATGACGTCCCTAGCATCATGACAACAGTACTGTGAAAAACAAATTTTATTTCTATATTCAAAGGATATTTCTATTCCTATCATGGTATAGAAATATCTTTTGGATATAGAAATAAAATCATCTTTTCGCTGTACTATTATTGTGATATCAAGAGGTGTCAATAACATATAGCTTTGTGTTATCGACACCTTTTGGCAGTACAGCCATACAATCCCCTCAGTGTCATGACAACGGTATGGCGAAGAACCAATTTTATTTCTATATGCAAAAGATATTTTTATACCAAGATAGGTATAGTAATATCTTTTAAATATACAAATCAAACTGGTTTTTGGCCGTACCACTGTTGTGATACCAAGAGGCATCGAAAAATCTATATTTCTGTATTATCAACACCTCTTCAATGTACAGCCATATGATGCCCTCACTGTCGTGACAATGGTATGACGAAAAACCAATTTTATTTCTACATGCAAAAGATATTTGTATACCATGATAGGTATAGTAATATCCTTTGAATATAGAGATCAAATTGGTTTTTCGCCATACCATTGTTGTGATAACATGAGGCATCGAAAACATATATTTCTGTGTTATCGACACCTCTTGGCAGTACAGCCATACAAAGCCCTCCCTGTCGCGACAATGGTACAGCGAAAAACTAATTTTATTTCTATATGCAAAAGATATTTGTATACCATGATAAGTATAGTAATATATTTTGAATATAGAAATAAAAACAGCTTTTTGCCATACTATGTTGTGATACCAAGAGCAGTCGGCAATATATCTCTACATTACCGATGGCTCTTGGCAGCACAACAGCATGATGTCCCTGGCATCATGACACCAGTATGGTGAAAAGTCAATCTTATTTGTATATTCTGAAGATATTTTTATCTATGATTTCAAGTTTGTAAGGAATGGCCGAGCTACAGCCCCTGTCTGTCTCATCACTGACATCTATGCCTGAGTAGGTTGAACTGCTTGAATTCAGCCTCCTGGGTGTTCAGCCCTGTTGACTCAATGCCAGTAGACCAGTTTAGGTATCGCTATTGCTAGTTAGGCAAGTTGAGAACTTTGTGAGGAGTTAGTATTGCTAAACAGTACCTTTCGTGCCTAGATTTTATTAACCCACCCATTATAGCGACCCCTTCATTTCATCTAATTTGTTCATGCCAGAATCTGGAGTTCAATCGTAGTTGAGAATGTTTAGATTATTATGAACATAATGTTGAACACTCTCAAAACGTCTTTTTGGAGCCAAATCTTTTGCTTTAATAACAAGTGATAGTCAGTGATCCAGCGCCCCCGTCCACACTGGGACTCCTAGTGTATATGATCCGATGGGTCGCAGAGAACACAAGAAAACTATTTAAACTTCTCATCTTCACTAAACAGTGATTGTGATACAAAGAGCTATCAGTAACATGTTTCTACATTACCGACACCGCTTGACATCCCGACAGCACAATGTTCCTTGGCGTCTCAGTCATGATAGCATGATGTTCCATGGCATCACGGTTGTGAAAGCAAGATGTCCCATGGCATCATGGTCACAACAGCATGATGTTTCATGCCATCATGGTTGCGACACTGGTACTCATACCCCGCTCCTCACACCTTCTCCAGTGTACCTCTAAGGTTTCTACCATATATTCTCTTCTACAGGTCTCCACTCCAGCTACATCCTCCCACCGCCAAACCATTATATTAAGTCATTCCAATTTCTATATGCACCAGCCTCTTGGGATAACCTCTGTTAAACTTATTTCTGACCAACCACTCAGGGGCAGTAGAGGGAGAAAGTTACAAACCAGTGTACATCTCTCTATATATGGCTTGACAGCTGGTATACATTTGGGCCAGTGTTGTGAGCTTTCTGAGGTTCAGAGAATTGGCATTCTGATTGGTTTAGATCTGTTTGTGTAGCCTCTCCTCTGTGCAGATAATCACGATACTAGAACTGACCAAATTCTTAACAGACTAACCTTGTGCTCCATGATTCTAAACATCCCATACCATGCTATATCTTTCTCAACTCCCCCAGCATCGTACCAATAATGGCACACCGGGAAACCTTATGCGTACCCCCTACCACCAAACACACACCGGTATAAGGCAAAGACCTGTGAGCAAGAAGTCGGTAACAATTGATACCACACTTTATCCTACGCTGAAGTCCTGCATTGATAGGGGGTCTGCCTCAATAAAGCTCTCTCAGCCCAAGGGAAAGCAACCAAGGCTCAGGACAAGGACTGATAGTGAAATGGAAGACTGGTTTGATAAGGGAATGTCCCTGACCCGGGAGCACCAGGTGGCCTGTGAGGAGGCAAAGCAGAGGGGTGAGAAAGTGTTTCACGTTATTCAGTGCAAGCAAGATATGCAATAGCTGGTGTGTAGTACATGTCGTGAAACACTCTAATAATACATCCTTAGGAAACATTGTTGAAGTCTTCCTCACTATAGATATTGAGATGCCCAATTTTTATCTACCCCTAGTTGGCCTGCAAGCGCTATCCCTGCAGCAAAGCAATCTGCTCAGCGCATCCTATCAGCATGTGAACATTGATGCAGGTGAACTGTATGTGGCCCTCGATTGCAACTATTGGCACCTTCTTGTTGTATTTGCCAATCCAGCCTCCACCATCTATGGTGAGCAGGTTGGGGCAAGGATTGCCAAGCAGGCTACAGACAACATTACCAAGTACTTGGAGATCAAGCCTCCGAGGCTTCCGAGCAGCATAAGGCACAATCATACTGAGAATTGGCTGCTGCAAAACCCACAACACTATGCCTATCTGAACTCGCACTGTGGGGTGTTTCATTGGGGCATTTGGGCACAACAGGAACATGAGGGTCTAGGATCCATTTTGACTAAGGATACAAATGACGTCAGTTCAAATATATAGGTAGACCTACAAGTGCTGCTTGCCTCATTCCAGAATATCACACAGCTTAAGTGGTTGCTTCTTGTGGCTATTGACAGGCCACAATGCGACACAATGCAGTCCGCAATTGAGTTATTACCCCCTCACTTCTGGAATCTCCAGACCAATTATGACAGTGAGTGCTTTTCCCTATGTGTGTGCCTCATCAACATCATAATGGAGCCGCACTCAGACTAGGGTGACCTTGACTAGACAATGAGTACACCATTGGGACAGTTTGAAGGGGCTGGGCTTTGTATATTTGATTTGGAACGGTGCTTTCACTTTCCTGGAGGTTTGATCCAGACATCCGCGGTTGCAAGATAATCAACTTTACAACACTCTGGACTGGTTCCCGACTCTGCTTGGTTTCAACTATGCATAGGTGCCTGCTGCAGCATGTTTTCCGGAGTCACACTGAAGTAAGTGGCCCTAGGGGGCTGACGTGCAAGTGGGAGCATGATTGCTTGAATGGCACTGCTCTATCTGATCTCCAAAATGAGGATTCCGATTCTGAATCCTTTCTGAGAAATTAACTCAGCTTATTTGTATGATGGGATGTATCTGCCCTCAGTTGTGTTGCATTACCCTCGAGGGCATGTGGCTGTATGGATATGTGGATGTAGATTTGTGGTGGATCAGACCAAAAAAGATAATATGAGAACAATTGATAATCTAGCTAGCAACAATCTTCCTAAGCCTACAGTGACATGTAACTAACTTTTGTGAAATAAGCTTCTAATTTGCATAAGTGTTGTGATATGAAGTGATGCCGAGTAATTGCCCAAGAAGGGGAAGTAGCTTGTTTTACAACAGAGAGGATGAGATGATCTGATAAGATGTGGTAATACAAGGCATCAAGCTACAAGTGCTAAGCCTGTTTGGATACTAGTTACAGTTCACAGTGTGCAAACCCCTTGACCCAGTGTTCTACTGACACACATCAAGATCAACACTATACAGTACAACTGCACCTCATAATATATAGAGGACCCTCAAGATTGACTAGCCAGACTTTCACTATGGCTGTCAAATGTGCATTTTGTCGCCGAAGGTAGGTGTGGGCAGGTGCATACAAGAAACATCTAGGAACTGCACATGCAAATCTGGACATCATACTTGCCTCTTCTATATGACATGGACCTTCCATGAGTGCTATTAATGACACGGAAACAGATCTATTATTTGACACTGAGGTAAATGACGAGAATGAAGGGCCAGATTCAGACTATGAATCTAATCTGGACCCCACGGGATGTGATGCTGACGCATTGAATGATGACATTATACACTAGTCTGATGCTGAAGTACTCAACCACAACACCTCAGTGACGGGCGGTAGACAAGTGCATTACCAAGGCGCCAGTCAAGCGATTGGAGATGTGAGTGAGTTTGAGGATGAACACCATACTCTGTGCCAGGATCCATGAGCCGTATTTGGCAATGCTCATGATTTCAAACTTCTATCTTGGTTCATTCAGAGTAAGGTCTTGAAGTCTCGAATCAATGAATTCTTTTCTAGCAGTCTGGGTAGTTCTGCATCAGTCGGCTATAGTTCAATGCACATGCTGGAGAATCATCTCCAATCATTGGACCCCTACAGTCCTTATCTACAATGGTTCAAAGGTGAAGTTGACGATGCCAAGAGAATGCAGCATTCCTTCTATCAGAACATCCTTGATTATGTCAGATACCCTCTTTGGCAGATAGCATACAGGGATGACTTGGTTTATGCGCCGCACCATGAATATGACCAGAATGGACATAGGATATATAATAAAATGCATAGAGCAGACTGGAGGTGGGATGTACAAGTACTGTGCACCCTGCTTTGCAACCATCTTCAACAGGGCACTGGTTAACCATTTATAGGATACGCTTCCACATGGTGCAACTCTGGTTCCAATAATTGGAATGTCCGATCAGACGCATGTTACCAACTTCTCGGGTGACAAGTAAGCATGACCTGTGTATATTAGGACCAGTAATCTCCTATCAACTAGGCATAACAGACCTTGATCAATGGCAGTTCTCCTTCTTGCACTATTACCTGTCCTGCCCAAGTTCCCACAGTCTTCTTCAGCAGACAACCGGCAGAGACGAAACAATGCCAACCCACTACGAGGCATATTTGAACTCATAGTGTCACTGTTGAAAGATGTGGTGCTTGATGGTGTCGCAATTGACTGTGTGGACAGGATGGTCTGGCAGTGCTTCCGTATCTTGTCCGCATGGGTTGCAGACCAAATGGAAAACATTGCACTATACAAAGTAAGATCTAATGGCTGTCCGAAATGTGAGGTGCCTCCTGATGCATTAGGAACCGATGCACAGGAGATGTATCTGATGCAAGATTATGCCACATATGAACGTCTCGAAAAAGAAAATGTGCATTGGTCAACAGACCCTGGGTCGGGAGACATGAATACCACAGTTGATCCACTTGGTATCAAGATAGAATGGAATGTTTTTCATGGGCTTCAACGGGTTTCAGCACCCAATCTGCACAAGCCGGATTTGCTCCATACAGTTTATTTGGGACTATTCAAGTATATGATAGACTGGGTTCAGTGATTCCTCAAGAAATAAGTATGACTGCAGGCTTTTGACAATTCCTGGAAGGCTTTACCACCATACCTAGGATTCTTTGTACCCAAAAGATTATACCGCGAGGTTATGCAGTAGCAAGGAAAGGAGATGAGGAACCTGGCACATAGTCTTTGGGGAGTTCTCGCCATGGCATTGAGGCAGCCTGAGAGTACACAAGTATTACCATTCCAATGTGTGCTCATCTGTATTAGGTCATTGCTCGATTTCGCTTTGATGGCCCAATATAGAAGCCATACACCTGAGACCTTGGATTATATGGAACAATATCTGAATCGGTTTCATGATACGAAAGATATCTTCATGGAGTTTCGAATATCCAAGAGGACACGGGCAATGGTTCATGAGCAGTGAAGGGAGCTACAACTTCAGGGAACACAGGTAAACCAATGTGTTGTGAAATCCAAACGGCATCAGGTACAGGAGCAGGATCGTGAAGAAGAGATCGACCAATGTATCGAACTAATCCATATGGAATCTCATTTCAACTTCATTAAGATGCATCGACTAAGTCATTTTCAGGGTCACATATATCAGTTCGGCAACATTCAGATGTATTCCATGGAGTTTGGCGAGCTCACATATAAGGAACAAATCAAGGAGGGGTGGTACCCTTCCAATAAAAACGATGATGCCAGACAGATCCTGCACAGCTAGGGTCACCAGCATGTCATCCGAATGAGACTTGTGAACCTGGATTCCCTTCGATGTCATGGGGCTGATCTCCCTGCTGATGTCGTGGAACATTTAGATAAAACGAATTCTGTATCTGTCCCAGTCACCATTTGTAGGATCCTGAAGTGGTGTCATGATGATGTTTCAGATGTGATGGATTTTTGCAAGGTGTTGGGTATCTCACCAGAGAGCATCGGTCAATAATTCATTTAATATAGCCAGAATAGCCTGCCCACCAAGCACCGCCTTCATGAAGATCCTGTCATACTTCGATTCCTTGCAGTTGAACTACTAAGGCAACTTGAAATCCCATTCTAGCATTCCAGGAAACGAACATTTTTGATACCCATAGGGCACGCTCCACTGGTACCTGACTCTTCAGGAACCAGGTGAGTCGCAATGATTGGCTTTGGGTACAGATGGGTGGCCAGCATATATATGGTGTACTCTAGGGCTGTCTCCCCAGAAAGCTCCTGGCACTCTTCAAAATCAGACACTACACACATGAGGAGACAGTTCGCAGGCTTGCATGTGTCCAAATATTGAATGTGGTTAACTTGGGATGTGTATCCAACGTCCACGGCTTTGTCATAGTACAGCTAAGGGAATATGCATGAGAGTTGACTATTGTAGACATAGCGATGATCCTAGGCCTGGCACACCTCATCCTAGAGACAGACTAGTGATGGCTTGTTAATAGCCATATTGATTTAAGGACATTTAATGAGATTTATTGTGGAATCATGAGATCAGATAGTTGGGCGACAACTGTTGGCTTGGGCAAGTATTCCACATTGAGGATGGTTGAATGGCATGGAGAATATTATAGCATCTTTCATTATAACCTGTATATAGAAACCTCTATGTAGAAACTAATTAATAGAAACTAAATAATAGATACAACTAAAAGTACAACATGTAGAAAATTAAAGTAGAGGATTGGTCAGTCCTTGAGATTGGTACCCTGATGACACCATGTAGTAAAATGTCATGGGTCCTGACATTGAGATGATGCTACAGGACATCGTGGGTCCTGACGTTACTAGGATGCAGTGAAGAAACCAGAGAGATTGCGACAAATCGCTGCAACATCCTTTGGCCTCACAGTGAGGAACTGACAAGGGCAATGCGTCAGGATGCTGGGAAGGTTCAGGGCTGGGATCAGGACATCGCAGGATGAAATGCATCTGTAGTCGATGTTAGGATGGAGTTATGGCGTTGCAATGAGAGACGGAAGGAACATGATGAAGGACGGCCCTGCATGGTCATGCCCAGTAGTACTCTCCTGAGGCAGCAACCATAGCCTGACGTCAGAATATGGGGAAGAAGCTATCACAGAGATCCAGATGTCTAGGGGTCGTGAGGATGTCGACCCAATGTTAGGTAGTGTCCTGACACTACAAAGCATTGCTATGCGACATAGGATGCACCAGGTGCAATGTTGTGTTGCAACACACATCATGATGCATAGGTCACAACAAGGGATTACAATAGAACTCAAGACATACCAGGTGTGCTGGACACACAAGAAATGCAGTGTCCATCAGCACACGACACCCATACATCAGATGTGGGTTTTTTATTTGCTGATGCCCTCCCTGTTACACTAAACTAGTTACACCTTGGGTGACTCCAGAAAGAGCTACAGTGCTCCAACTGGCCCCGGATTTTACAGAGGTATTTCCAACACCCTCCAGGCACCCCAGTGTAGGGACCACTCATTATAGGCTTTTGGTGCTTGTGTTGCTCCCCTCCTCACAAAGGGGATTGAGTAGAGGCACTCCTGTAATACCATATATGTTGTCACTGTGTCTCCAACTAGATGCTTTCCATAGGATATATAAGGGGACATCGATTGTGCTCTAGGCACAAGAAATATACAGAGATAAAACTCATGTCCAATCACTGTAGGAATATTATAGTTGTTTGAGAACTCTAAAAGTATGATTGTTATCATGGTCAGGGTACTTTTGGGGAGTTGACTGTAGGTGGTGCCCACCAGGCCAGTCAACAAGGTACTCTACTGGGCAAGCCTAGTAGACTTTCCAATTTGGCAAATGCCTGATAAGAATGAAGTAGAGGTTCAGCTCGATCATGAAAGCTATGTCTACTAAAGGCTTGCATAGATGAAATACATATTGGTACAAGAGTTCATCAACGGTATGTCTTCACAGTTGCATGATGGTTTGCTACTAGCATGTCAACAATATGAAGAGTTTTTCTCCTACAGTCGAATTAGAGATTCAGCACTCACAACTCTTCATGTTGGAATAAGATTTAGATAGAGTAGCCCAACATCCATAAAGGAATAATTTCCTTGGTCATGTGTATTGGTCAGACTGAGGGAGCCATGTGTGCTCATGATTAATCTCAGCCTAGAGTAGTGATGGGTGGGAACCGGCAGTATATGAGATTCTACATAAATTATATACAAGTCCCACTCTACTCTGGCGATCAACAACCTCTGAAGAAACTTACTGAGTGAAGCTGCGGCTTAATGATATTAAGTTTTACAGTTTTGATTATTTATTACTGTACTGTCATTATCACTTTTGAGCTTTGAGTTACTTCAGTGCAGTCATGAACTTGCGATCCATCTTGCCATATGGTACCCTCATCACAATCAGACAAAAGTAATGTATAAAGGAGGAAGCTTACTAAGATAATAAATTCACCATGGTGCATACACACTATGCAGTTGGAAATTATGGTGCACAATATTTTCAAGGACTGAATCCATCATTCTCACAAACTTGCCATAAAGGCTGCCCAAAACCTATTCAAGATATGACTGTGATTCAAGAAAATAGATATCTGGTATATAGACCTCAAGATAACAGGATTTATTTTCACAATTCCTATCATAACTACTGGACCTGATGTGTCTACAAGAATTGAAAACCAATGAGTGGTTTCATACAGTATATACTTAAGACTTCAATACAATACCTATATCAATATGGAAGTATGTAGCTCAAGTAAGGTAGTCAAATATATTTACAAATATATATATAAGGGTGAGGATTGAGAGACTGCTAGTATTCAGTCAGAACATAATGAGATCACTAGACCACTCCATGGAAGATACATTGACCTAAGAGAGAAAATGTGCTATGTATGTGAATTTAGTACCTATAAGGAATTCTCTCCTATCACAAAGCTATCTGTTTATTGGTCAGGAGACCAATCAGTATACCATTCTGAACATGAGGATCGCCATGTGCTATGCCAATGAATAAATTTGTTAATGAGTACCTTAACAGCACCTATTTAAATATAACATTGAAAATATTGACAATGCAGAGTTGTTATATCATGAGTTACCAGAATAGGTTGTTTATGTTTGAAAATCTGGTTAGAAGAAGTGGTGGAATGTACTTGCAATAGGAAGGATGTATTCTAAAAGGCCCTTCATAGAAGGAAGATATTACCTGCAGCCTCTTCCAAATGTGAGGTATGGGGCAAATAGCTTTGAAGATTTTCAGATGGTGAACTATTAGATACATCCAATGTTGAAAGCAGTATTTCTTGCAATGAGATTATTAGAGGACAATAGTGGATAGATGTCACTTTATATAGAAGGAGCCCAATTTAGTACGGGAAGTACATTATGCCATCTGTTAGCAATCACTGTACATTATACTACTCTTTCTAACCTAATAAAAATTTGCAAGCAATTTAAGGAAAACATCTCTGATGATGTTCCTTATATGATAATGACTGGATACCTCCAACTGCCCCCAAGAATTATGTAAGACCAAGCTGAAGTACATCTAGAATATGGATTGCCTAAGAAAAGATTCTACTCTGTATTGCCTCATCTGGAATTGCTGCTCAATTGCTTCTATGAGGAAGAACAGTACATTCAAGATTCAAGATTCTATTTCCTAAGCTTATGAATTGCATGTACAATGTTTGTGCTAACTCATTTCTTGCAAGTCTTATCTGAAAACCCATTTTAATCTTATAGGACAAGGTCTCTATGCAGTAGAAGGGTTACTTCTAGACTGTTTACTGGATATTAAATAGTGTTTTGAGAAAGCATGACAATAATCTGTTTGGTAGTTTGCCAGTAGTTGTGGGAGGTGACTTTGTACATATTCTACTGGTAATCTGACATCACTCTTACTAAGTAACTGTGGCAGTCGGTATTTAGCACTCTGCGATTTGGAATAGTCACAACATTCTTAAGCTCAAGAGAAATATGAAGGTGGCAGCCAATGACAAAAACCAGCAGTTTTTGTACTTCTAAAAAAAGATTAGTGTCAGGCCCATTCATGTAAGGAAAACGAACCTGATCATTATACAGTTAAAAATCAAAAACAGTTGAAGATCTTGGTACTTAAGTCTATCCTCCAGCACTTATGCAAGTTGTGCTAATTGTTCATGCAACATTTCTGGGACATATTATTCTTGCCTAGAAGAACAATAGAGTTAATGACTTGAATGAATTTCTTCTACAATGCATGTCTAGTGTCGAACATGTTTCTCATGTTGCCAACTGTAATATGCATACAAGTTCTGGCAACTGTGTACTGGTTATGTTTATGTTTTCCTTTGTTATATTATGTTGTTTGTTATTAATTATGTTGATCGATTCATTGTTTCACTACTGGCAAGATTATTATTCCAGTTATTTGTTTATGATTGTATTAGTTATGTTTTAGTACTGGCAAGGTTTTGCCCTAGCGATTCCAAGGGTAGGAATGGTTATGTATAATGGCAGTAGAGCTAAGGCCTAGGTGAAGCATTGCCTTAGGCTTTCTGGATTCTGGTAGGATTACAAGATTCCTGTAGTGTGCACTTACCAGTAATGATAGTGTTTGCTAGTTTTCAGGAACCTCTACCTTGGGTGGAGGAAATCATGTATTTAAGACAGGCTTCTTGACTGGCAGGAATTACCAGACTTCAGGCAGAATCTAGAAAAGAAATATACTTGGTTGAATGGTGATTCTCTGGCTGCCTTTCACCTTCGCTTCTTCGAAGACCTTATTGCCTTTACCTCTCTAGTATCACTTAGGTATCGAAGACTAGCTGGTCTACCACTGATCTCTATTCTATTTAGTTCATACAGGTTACCACCTGTTACATTTCTTTCATCTCAGCAGGTAAGTAAATGCTCTGCAGGTACTTATAGGTCCTTAAGATGAGAACATCAGGTAGGATTGATCACCCTTCCTGTATCTTAATAACTAGTTAGAAGCAGGAGCAGTAGGAACTGTTACTTCCAGCTCAGGTACTACATTTATAATATCAGAACAAAGTGGTCATCGAAGGACCCAGTGCAGAAGGATATCCAGACCACCACACAGGCTAAGGGTCCCTCAAAGCCTGTTAGCAACAGATGGCAAACCAGACTTTGAAACTGCAGCTTCAACAGAAGAAGGAAGTACCTTACAACTGGAAGACCATTTTTCAGACCTAGAAGAAGACCTGAATGTAGAACAAATCCTCCAGCAAGAAGCAAGAGACTACAGCCCAGAGAACAGATACAGATCCAGAAGCCTATTGGGAACCGTCTTGAGAAGCAGAGTCCAATCTCAGACAGCAAGCTAAGCACTAAGTTGGTCAGCATCTAGAGAGCAAACACTACCTCCTGGAGAATTCCTGGAATCACCACCCAAACCAGCCAAACCCAAAACACTCCAAGGCAGGGACAAATAACCTGAAGGCTCGCAACCTGCAGAAGACCCAGCATCACCACCAGGAGGAGCAGGAATGAGTGACGTAGCATAATGACCTGCTGATGATGTGGCATAAAGGTAAAAGATCAAATTTCTCCAGCCATTGAAGTTCAGTAGGGAAGTAGACAACCTAAAACCCAATGTACTGAAGAAGGAGCTCAGAAAATTAAAGAACTACCTCTCGAAGCATGGCATCAATGATGATACATAAGATGTAATTGCTTACTATAGAGCCTAAACTGAAAAGTAAGCACACAATGTATATATGACACTACTTGATGACTATGGGGACACACCTAACTTTAAGACCTTTCAGAACCAATTCAAGCAGACCTTTGAAGCATCTACCAAAACATATGACCTAAACCATGGAGTGGCAAAAGGTATCACAAATCATGGGAGGAAAACGAGCAAGGATATCAAAGATTGCTGGAGAACTAGAAGACTTAAGTGCTAACCTCACGAGAGAATATGTCTCACACTGCACACAAAGGCAGCAGTTCCTGGATGTAATGGATCCTCACCTCAAAAGATATGTTGAAACTCATATCAGAAGAACAGATCCCTAGACAAAGATAGTGCAAGTTGCAGAAAGGTATGATGCTACTATATGAAAACCTGGAGGGTATGGTAACAGTAGCAGCCCCTCTACCAACCAGTCAAACAAAGCGAAGACAGATTATCAGCCTGCACAAGCCTTGAACAACAAAGCAGCAGGAAAAGGCCAGGGATCAGTAAAGAAGACAACCTATGTGAAGAACCAGAAATCAAGCAAAAAGAAAATGCATTGAAGAAAAAAAAAGCAGGTTGTTTCTACTGTAGAGAAGTTGGACATATGTCAAATGAATGCCCCAAGAAAGAAATCAAAATCAATCATGTCAGGATTACAGAAGACAATACCAATAGCAGAGATGAGGAATATGAGTTAGAGAGCTACACAAGACAAAAGGTGGATGGACAAGACACTATAGGAACCTATAAAACTATTGTTGTAGTAACCAATGACCCAGGTGCACCCTTCCAATGCCCCAAATTCAACATACTAGTAAATAGCAAATAAGGAAGAGTTCTAGCAGATATAAGAACTATCAGCATAAGGTTGATAAGTAATCATTTTGTCACCACACATAATATCCCTTATGAGGCTTGAAAGCGACTAGTTAGTCCAAACATGTTAGTCAAAGGATTGACATCAAACAGTAGCTATAACAGTACTGTCAATATTCAGATAGAAAAGATGAAGATACCAAGAATTGAGATGATGGTTACCCCAGTCTGATATTATGATGTTCTACTAAGTATGGATAACCTTGTCACACTTGGAGCTATAATAGACTGCTAGAAAAATAGTCTATCCCCCCCTAACCACAAAGTAAGAGTGAACTGTAATAGACAGTCTACTCAGTTAAGATCTGCAATGGTAAAGGCAGAAAAGGCAATGGATTTCCTGGGATGTTCCCAAAAGTATTTGTTAAGGAAGTACCTACCACCATGCCACCAAGAAGGAATATAGACCAACAGATCTGCCTAAAGAACCCTAACCTTTACCGAAAAATACCAAACTACAAGACACAGGAAAGCTCCAATGACTATTCCAAGGATGGAAAAAGAAGCAACAGAAAGCATGAGTTATTTACAGAGTAGAAGCAGCTGGCGGATCAAGCATGTTTGTACAAGGCAAACCAAATGTCAGCATAAGACCACTAACAGATCTGTGGTAAAGGAATCTAAACACAATTAAGGACCACTCACTGATACTTAACCAGCAGGCAATAATCAATGCAGTTGGAAGAACAAAGTATAGAAGCAAGATAGACCTCAGCGATGCCTATTTTCTGACCAGAGTTCACCTGGATGATGAAAGATACAACACCATCAAGATGCCCTTTGGATCATTTATATGCAGAGTAATGCTGCAAGGAGAGACAAATGCCCCAGCCACATTCATGAGTGTTATGGAAGACACTCTCTCAGATGAGCTAGGCATCTTCGTTTAGGTTTCCATTGATGATATCCTTATATTTAGTGATACATACTGGGACCATGTAGAACATATCAACAAAGTTAGCAGGAGGCTAGAGCAGACAAAGCTATGTGCAAACTCAAGAAAGAGCATCTTCTTGGCAAAAGAACTTGATATATTGGGCTATATAATCGATGACAATATCATACATTTGGTACCAGAAATAATAAGTCCTGTGAGGGACTGGACCAGACCAAATAATAGGAAGAAACTTCAGCGGTTTAATGGAATTGTTAATTGTATGTCACTGCTCCTACCCCACATCGCCAACATTGCTGCCCCACTTACAGCACTTACAGGCAATGCAGAATGGCTTTTGACTGACACCAGAAAGCTGCATTCCAGGTGGTTAAGAAAGTGGCAGAAGAACACCAGATCTTGTGCCCAATAAATTATTCCAAACTAGAGATGATATGGCTGTTTACCAATGCATCCTCCATAGGAATTGATGCATGGGTAGGACAAGGAGCAACCAGGGATGAGGCTAGACTGGTAGCATTCTATAGCCAGAAATTGATGCACTTCCAAAGAAACTATCCCACACATCAATAGGAGGCTCTTGCAATCGTTGAGATGTGGAAGCCTTTGTACCCCTGTTGTCACACACCAAATTCACTATAGTTACCGACAATGAAAGTCTAACTAAACTAATTACCCTAAAGAATCTAAGTGACTGACACCAAAGGTGGTTAATATACCTGAACTGCTTCGATTTTCCTATCCAATGGATAACAGGAGCATTGAACTTGCTAGCAGAATACCTATCGAGAATTCATGAAGATGGATCTTCACTTTATGAAAAAATCCTCCAAGATTCTACCTCTGAAAATCATGATACCCAGATCACTCCAGACACTAAAGCATCAGAAATCTGAACCAACTATACCTCTTCAGCTTCCTACAGCTTAGAATCGAATAGCAACATGTACTCCTCAGTCACAAGCCAATACTCTCCAACCCTCACCACATGAGATTTGATACTCAGGGCAAGCCCTGATTATATGTTGAATACCATTCAGACCAATGCAGTCACCTTATCCCAGAAATGAAAACACATCAACTGAAGACCTCCCTGGAGCGAGGCCAGCACTGATAGTTCCATCACCAAAGGTAACTCCTGGGGAGATGAAGTCACTCTTCCCAAGAGATCTAAAATGAAAGTAGTACATGTGGTGACCTGCTGGATGGCATACTATGAAGATGAATGCATAATACACAAATCCGACTAGGAAGGAGCAAGTTACTTTCCTAGAGATCCAAAGATATGAAAGCAGACCAAGAGGGACAGGGGACAGAGACCTGCAAGTGCAATTATTTTTCACTGACCAAAGAGCACCCCTCCACTTACTACATGGCCTTCTCATACTCTCCCGCTTCTCCCTCCAGATTTTATAGTAGACTGAGAAGGATTAGGTGAAGGGTTAATACTTGATCAGTTGCCAGATGCCTCCCCAGCTTCCTCTGCTTCACACCTCTATACCGAACCCTTCTGGAGTATTCAGGAAACTAAAAAAGCCAATAACTTCTTAGGTACAATTCAGACAACACTCATGGGCTATTTCCACCCCAAGGTCATTGCAGCACTTAAGCTTGACCATCTCTTTGCCTGGGTCTAGAAGACTAGCAACAAACTAAACTATTCCATCCAAGATAGCCTACTTATTACTCAGAATACCAATAGCTATTCTAACCTTTACATCCCAATGGGACCTTTGGAAAGGGGAGTATCCCTTCAGGATTTTATTCTCAAAATAGTTCATTAAGGCTTTAGGCATTTCTGGGCTCATAAGACCTACAGATATGTGGCCTGTTTCTTTTGTTGGCCACAGATGCGGTATGATTTCATGGCTCATTGTTGCTCATGTGACCAATGTCAGATCAACAATCAACCAACTACGGTTACACTTGGATGATCCCTTACACTCCCAGAGCCAGAGAAGACATACCAGCCCTTAGCTATTGATCTTGCTAGACCCTTTACCAAATCAAGCAAATGCAATACTATCATGGTTGACATAGATCGGTTCACATCTTACACCTATCTTGTTCCTCTTGGAGACCTTGCCACCTCTGAGAAGATGTTCCTAAAGCTTCACAACACTGTCTTTGATGTTCATAACCTTCCACTCAGCATAATACTCGACCATGACTCCTGGTTTAGCTCTAAGTTTTGGTGTCAGATGATGATATTATTGGGAATTCAGGTCTGGATGGCCACCCAATACTATCACCAAACCAACAGCCAAGTGGAGCACAGGATTAGCACCCTTAAGCAAATGATGAGAAAGTTTGTCAACAAAAGGCAGAACAACTGGTCCCAGGCTCTCCCCTCTATAGTGGGAGCTATCAATGGTGCACCCCATGAATCCTTGGGTATCTCACCCTACCAGCCCCTCTATGGACAGCCATGGAAAATCCTTAACACAGTTCAGCAATCAGCCAGTAAGGTACCAGCTTTCAATGAAATATTAAATACCCATGAAGCAACAAGAATGGTAATGGATATGGTGTACAAACATGCAACATCCAGGCAAACAGTACAAGGAGACAAGTGGCACAAACCCCAAAGACCCTACTTCAAGATTGGAACCAGTGTACTGGTGAGAGGATGGCCCTATACCTCTACACTGGTATGATCGAGGAAGCTAGAAACCAGATGGTTTGGACCCTTCAAGGTACTAGAACATGATGTCTATATCGACAACTACAAGCTCAAATTGCCGTGTCAAATGGAGCAGCAGAAACCATTCTTACATGTATCTTCGCTCAAGGAATACCTTGAAAATGACCTAGATAGATTCACATCTCAAATGATAGATAGGCCGGTACATATCATCATTGAAAATGCAGAAGAATGGAAAGCAGAACAGATACTCGAGTACAGATGCTAGAACAATAGAGATGAATTCTTGGTACACTGGAAAGGATATGAAAAGACTGATGACTCTTGGGAACCCATCAAGAACCTGGAGAACTGCCTGGAAATCATACAAGAATACTGGACTACAAACTACCCAGCAGCCCCCCTACATAAGATCGATTCACACTATGTTAGAATAGTTTTGGAACTAATGCAAGTTTTAGAGACCTCCTGTGCAGCTGAACCTGTACCTGACAAATTTTGGGAACCTTATGATCATAAGTAATATGAATCTAACTATTCAGAATTTGACTACTTCAGTACTGATGATGACTCCCTTGATTGGCACATGGATAGGAACAACCAGCAGGACTTGGATTAAAGTATGTTGTATTTTAGATTGTGGGAATCTAACATGTGTACATGTTCTGACAACTGTATACTGGTTACACTTATGTTTTACTTTGTTATATTATTTCATTTGTTCTTGCTTATGTTGATTGATTGATTGTTTCACTACTGGTATCATTAGGATTCTGGTGACTTGTTATGTTTGTATTAGTTATACTTTTGTACTGGTAATGTTTTGCAGTAGAGATTCCAAGTGAAGGAATGGTCATGTATACCTGTAGTAGAAATAAGGCTTGCATGAAGGATTGCCTTGTGCTTTCAGGATTCCGGCAGGATCACAAGACCCAGTAGTATGTACTTACCTGTAATGACAGTTGTTGTGGGTTTTCAGGAACCTCTACCTTAGGTGGAGGAAATTATGTATTTAAGATAATCTTCCTGACTAGCAGGAACTGACAGACTTCAGACAGAACCTAGATATGAAATATACTTCATTGAATGGTGATTCTCTTGCTCCCCTTCCCCTTTACTTTTTCTAACACCTTCTTGTCTTTACTTCCTAGTCTCTCTTAGAAATCGAACACTAGCTGACCTACTACTGATCACTATTGTATTAGGTCATACAGATTACCACCTCTTACACACATGAGCTCCTAAACAAGTCATGTGCCTAAAATTGAATTTAACAACTATTGCTTACAAGTTCAAGTCATGTGTCCTAAGCCTTACAAACCTATGACCTCATAATTATAAGTCATGTGAAAACCTTTTTCAATGCTAGGTTTGTAATAGGTGAAGGAAAGCATTTATTTAAGACAGTCTTCCTGACTAGCAGCAACTACCAGACTTCAGAAAGAACCTACATAAGAAATATACTTAGTTGAACAGCAATTATATTGCTCTTCTTCTACTTTACATCTTCCAAAACCTTCTTGTCTTTACCTCTTTAGTCTCCCTTAAGAATTGAATGCTAGCTAGACTACCACCGATCCATATTATACTTAGTTCATACAGGTTACCAACTGTTACAAAAATGAAGCAGGGTCATTATGAGTACTGAGACCTCAGTATATCTATATAGCTTCTCATATATACCTGCATTACCATTAGACTAATTACTCACTATATATAAATGAAAGTGATAGAGGGGATACTGAAATATGAAGTTATTATGCATTTCATTTGTACATTATATATCAATGAGTAATTTCTGCTATTTCCATATGCATTGCTCTATCCTTCAGACTCCTACAAGATATAAACTGTTTCATTTGTACAAGTGATGTATCATGGAGGAGGTTATTTTGTGTGAAGAATGAGACATTTTTGTTGAAAATCACTGATAATCACTCATTTACTTTGGCAGACTTAAAAGTATCAAAAAGTAGATAAAATAAGCAAGGATAAAAGACCTGGAGTATATGAGTTGTAAGCTAATAGAGGATAGGATTGAGGTTACTCAAAGGATAAGATTTTGGAATGTTGTCTTCAGTGATATTTGGGGATGCCACATTGATGTAGAAAGTTGTGCAAAGTTTGAATGAAATTCAAAAATGTTTGTTATTTCATTATCTTGTATTGCTCATCCATTATTTTGGAATAATATCTATGAGTATATAGATTCGCCACACTCATCTTTGCAGAATTAGTCCTTGAATAGACTTCCTTGAACTCTATAGTAATACTTTCATATCTATATCACCTGCAAATAATTTCAATTTTCATCCACCTAAACAAATGTGGATGGCCTGATTGATATATAATAGCACTACAATTGACAACTATCACATGTGAATGTGCATTTAGTAGCAGGGATAGCAGAGACATGTGCGCCATATGGTGGATTTCAGGTACATGTAACTTGAATGGTAATCCAATAGTACAGAAGAATGGAGAACTGAAAGAGAAACTTCTTGGCCAAGCTCTGGCCTGTTGAAATGGTGTTGTCGGAATGTGGATATGATAGCTTAGAGTTTGAGGGAGTTGTGGAGATCTATATTGTATGGAAGAACAGTTTTTGAATAGTAAATGGGAATATAGATCAACTGAGATGGGATACAAGAAGTATTTAGACCATACTATGTAGTTATGGCTATGTAGAATAGGAGGCTCTTCAAACTGATAGATAAGAAGAAGCTATTATTTGCTTATTCTTGGATTTCTCTATAAGACTGTCACTTCCACCACTTTGTTAGTTTTCCTATTCTCCTCAAGCTACAGCTTGGTACTGTTGACCTCTTCCTCCTCAGAAGGTATGTGGTTCGTTATTTTTGAGGGTTGGCACTAAGCTCAGTCACTGTCAGAAATAACAAAATTCTAAACCAGACTGCAAGTGAACATAGAAAACTTAAATTTCCTCTCAACCAATACTTCTCTACCTCCTCGACCATTTCTGTAATACAAAATAAAAACAGAAAGAGAAAAACAATGATAATAAAAGGAGTAACCAAAATCTCGAATCCTCTGTAGTGGCAGTCCCATTGCAGTTTTTGATACGACTTTGTCTTTGGTTGGAGCTCTTTCGATACTTTTTGAGTGGTTGGCTGGCTTCATCTGGCCATCTCTGTGTGACTGTCGGCGATGCTCTATGACTCTCTCATCTTGAATCTCTCCTGTCTCTGACCTAATGGCTGTCAAGTGCTTTTTTATAGATGGTTGCCAGATCAAAAGCTCTAATCAAGGACATGTTGGTACAACCTATCACCAATTAGACAAAGCATATGCAATGGGGCTTGGTAGGAAAGCTTAGTTGTCTCGGAGGGTGGTGGAAAAGGTTATAGCCATTTGCCCAACCAGTGCAGAGGCATCGCCCTATGACATTCGGCCCCAAGAACCACCATTACAAGAGCCTGTATCCACCCCCCCAGAAACCTCCAAGTCACCATCCTTCCTACAGCTCCGGTTCTTCATGGTTCGTGTTCTTTATTGCACACACGATACCTTCCACAACATACTCAACATGATTATCTCCCCTCCTCACACAAACCAAAAGGCACCCCATGATCAACATCATGGCCCCACAAAGAGCTTCCACATGGGGAGGTGCCTGCATAGCCACTACGAGATGCACAGCAGCAGCTGGAATCTGAAACAACATGCATAGCAGACAAGCCCATAATTGCTCTAGTCAACCATTAGTATAGGCAGAGGAATCCCTAGCAAGTTAAGTCACTGTGGATCCCTCCAGTAATAGTGAGGAAGCAGAGCCAAGCATACCCCAGTACAGCCACTCTCCAGCCAGCAACAACCCAATATACAGCTGTATCCTACCCCACTCAATCCCGACCTCACACCCCCATGTGACCCCAACAATATAAAGTAACCCAACTACCCATCCCCCATCCCCGCCCCCCACCGACACGCCGATGAGCCTAAGCACGATGAAGGAACTGCTGCATTCTCAGGAACAGGACATCGTAGACCGAATTGTTCTTTAACTCTCCTCACAAAACCAAACCCCCCTAATGCTAGCCCAGACAAACCTACAAGCCCCACCCACAAGCACCCCAGGTATACAACCCCCCGATTCTAACTCTACTGTAATTAGGATTGCACAACTCAATAGCCAACTGGCCCAACTGAGAGGGGAAAGCGAGCAAGAATGGGCAGTACTGTGGGAGTCAAGAATGCAGGGTATGTACAATCCCATGCAGCCCCCAGCTATTCAAACCAGTGAGAGTGCATCAGGTATCACAGATTTGGTGGAGGTCCTATTTCCTGCGGTGGAACGAAGCACTTTGGTCGAAGTAATCAAAAACCTGTTCAAGCCAATGAATATATACCACCTGCTCGCTAGTGAAAAACAACGGCCAGAGTCACAGCGCAAAATTACCATTGGCGGAGTAGAGTTCCAGCAAGCAGAAAGAGACAGCAAGGAAAGCAAGTACTGCATGAGTAACCTCTTCAAAGTGTGGGCAGCCTACTGTGGAGTCCTTGTAAAGCTAGCCCCCTATGGGCTCTAGGGGGACCTTGCTACCTCCTTATCAATTTATATGATGAACCTTTATGAGTTGTTAGAACGGTATGCATAGGAAGGGGTAAAGGCCTACCACTTCCAATTCCACCGGAAGAGAGTCACCAGTGGGAGGAATATATACCTGGCTAGTGAATGGCACCAGCTAGACAGTGAGCTGGTCACATCAAAATGTTTTGCACACCCAGCAGTATGGACTTCCTGGACACAAAGCCACAGGGCTACTCCTGCACCAACACAGTGAACACAAGAGCTCCCCATCCGTGAGAACATACCTGCAAAAGCATACTCCTCTTCACTATTCGGCTCCGCCCCTACCCCATTCCCAGCAGGCACCTCTGGGCCCCTAATACCCATACAGCAAGCATGTTGCAATTGGAACTATCGCGAATGCCGATTGATACAGTGCCATTACCAACACATATGTAACACCTGTGGGAGCAACCGCCAAGCCCCGCAATGCCCTACTACCAATTCCGCATTCATCTCTACCCCTCATCAGGGCCCTAATAGATGTTAGACTTCCTAGACCTTTCCCCCCCTCTATTCCCTTTTCTTGCTTCTTCCACTTATCCATATCAATGCATGCAAAATACTTTTACTATGCTTTACCACTTGTAATACCTCAAGCTTACTCCCACTCAAGTATTTACCCCAAGCACGATCCCGAGAGAAGCAATACACACAAGCATTTCTACAAACCCTCCTCCCATGACTGCTAGCAAACACTTGTGCCGCCCAAACACAATGATTCACTATCCGCTATTTACTCCACATAACCTACGATTCCAGCAGGCCAGTTGCGAGCAAGTGGGTGAAAGCAACTCACTACTAAGTTCCCGGACCAAGATGTGATTACCATGATCTTAGGGATATGCAAATTCAGTGCAAGAATCGGATAGGAAGGGCATCGCAGTGGAGTCATTATTCATCCCAACCTGGGCAGAGCGAAAGCAGACTCACAACTAGTAACCTCTGACATTGTGACCGAGTTAGGCAAAAGTCGCCTAGAAGTCTACCCCGATTTCAAAAACCTGCCCCACCACAATACAGCATCCCGACTAGGCCTGGCAGACAAGTCTAACGGAAGTAAGAGACGGATCCACTAGCTCTCATACCCACCAGCGGACACGAATGCAATAAATAGTAGTATCCCTGAACCATACGGAGCCATACGGTATAGTGGAATACAAGACACTACTAGGGCAGGCCAGGAGTTCTGACGCTGCTCTATCCTTATTAAACTGGACTTCGAGTCAGCATTTGGCCACATACCCATCTCCCCTCAGGACACCACACTGCTGGGATTCCATTGGCAGAACAAGTACTATGCCGAGCGTTTTCTTCCATTTGGCGTTCCAACCGCACCCTACATCTTTAATCTATTCGCCAAGGTGTTCCACTGGGTCTTGGAGAATGAACTCTCCCACCAGAATATTCGTGCCAGCGTTACCCACTACCTAGACGATTTGCTAATTGGTGTACCCCTGGGAACGGACTACACAAAATGTTCCGCAACTTTCACCACACGGTGCAGCACGATGGGACTAAGCATCAAAGCCTCAAAAAAGTGAAGAAGGAACAGTAGTTAGCTTTGCAGGCCTTTCAGTTGACACAAATATGATGGTAGTCCGCGTCCCAGAGAAGAAACTGCTGAAGGCACAGACTATGGTTGAAAACACATTTAAGTAGAAATCCCTCTCGCTCCTCGAAATACAAAAGATTACCGGATACTTAAATTTTGTCTCTTCCACTACACCTCTCAGACAAACCTTTCTTCGCTGCCTTTACAATATGGAGCTTTATTTCCCTGCCCCAGCAAGACATAATAGGCGACGGATCTCAGGCGAGGCACTGAAAGATCATGTATGGTGGTCAAAGGCACTCCTACAAGCACCAGAGCGGTCAATTGCTAGAAGGGAGAGAGAGGTAATCCGTGCATGGTCCGATGCCGCAAGTACTGGTGGACTGGGTAGATTCTACCTTAGCAAAAACCAAGTCCTCCTAAGTCCCGATTGTGCATTCTCGATTGCCATTCCCGCATCATTGCCAGCAGAAGAGAACATATTAATACCCAAGAACTGCCAGCGGTAGAGCAAGTCCTCCTGCACCGAGCGAAAGAGTGGAGAGGAAAAACGCTCATAATGCATATCGACAATCGAGCAGTTACCCATGCCCTGTCTAATCAAACCATCCGTGGAGCATCAATGCAGGTCTTGCGTAGATGCCTACTCCTTGCGACAAAATATGACCTCGACCTGGAAGCACGCTGGATCTCTACTAAGGAAAATGCCTTGACAGATGCACTCTCAAGGGTAGAATATGACCGAATAGCTGACATAGCACCATAGTTACTACACCCCAACTGCAGCCTCCAGAAACATGGATTTCGAACATACGCCAATCGGGACTCTCCAAGGTAGCGGCATACTACTTCTGGCATGGCTTGGTGCCAGTGACCAGGAGAAACTACAATACCCCGAGAGCTCGCTTCACCACCTTTTGTGCCCTCTCCGATTACCATCACCACAATGGGGGCTGCTTCCCAGCGAGAGCTACATGGCTTATCGAATGGGCATGCTCCCTGGCCAGGACAGTTAAAGTAAAAACAATCAAACTCTACCTCGCCGGCATTACGTCTTACCAGCTAGACCTCGGAATGAAATCGACAGTATTCTCCGATCCCCGTTTGGAGCACACTATTCAAGGCATAAAGTGGGATCACAATGAACCCGAGCGCCGAACACGCTCACCCCTCACCCAACCCTATCTTATCCGCATCATCCACCACCTACAACCAAGCAACTACGATGATGTGGTAACACGGGCTGCTTTTACCTTAGTCTTTGACGGATTCCTTAGGGTCAGGGAGTTCACCTATAAGCAATCGGATAAAGACCTTGGGCTGGCTTTGAAAAACTGGTTTTTAACTAAATGAAGTGTTAGGATACGGAACAAGGGGTCATATATGGAACTAACGCTACCATCATCAACAACTGACCCCTTTCAGAAGGGAATGAAACTCAGTATCGCGGCAAGCCATGACGCCGCTTGCCCGATATATGCTATTCAACAATTCTTCAACCTTGACAACTATCGCCCACCACATGCTCCACTCTTTTGTATTGGCAGAAGTAAACAATAAGCCTTTACCAGAGAACATGTAGTTCAACAACTACAACACCTTGCCATCATCTCCGGCCTGGGGCAGGGTGCATGGAATGGACACAGTTTCTGAAGAGGCGCAGCAACATGGGCGGCACAGGTGGGAATCTCAGACAGCGAAATCCAAATACTTGGCCACTGGAGATCGGATGCCTACAAGGCTCATATCGACTTCTCAAACAGGGAACGAATCACGCTATCCAAGCATTTCCAGCTTACCTGAAACCACTCCTCATAGCCACAGTTTCCTGCCTGTCTCAACCTGGACGGGAGACGTTACACACCGCACGGCAGGCCAACTCAGGCTCTGGTCACATAGTCTGCCTTGAACTGGGACACATCGGCGGTAACGATCTCCCCCGGCAAGGGCAGCCACAACCACGGCAAGGCCTCCATCAGTCGAACTGTACGAACAGCGGGCTGGACCCCGACTGCAGTATTCTCATCTTCCTTTTTCTTTCCCTTGGTTTTCTCTTTCTCTCTCTTTCCCTGCTAGACTTAGTTACTTTAATATACTTGTTCAACTTTGTAAAATTGGTGGCCGGAAAAGAAACATAATACCAGTCGCAAGAGGGATGTAATTATGGTGCAAGGAAGATGTAATTGCGTCCATAAGGGAAAGTAATAATCGTGATCGAATATAGCTGTCATGGAGACACCAAAGCTGTTGCAATAGGTATGTAGTCATGACATCCATCGACTACCATGGAAAACTCCCAAGGGACCCATGTACTAACTAGCAAAAAAAACCCAAACTGTGTAAGAAACAAAACAACAAACCCGCAAACATTAAAACCCAACTAAAAAAACTAAATAACATCTAAACTATAGCATGACACAATTTATCCTCCACAGCTAACCCCCTTCTCGTGAAGCCTGCGACCCACAGGCCTAATCCCAAAAAGAAATATCTGCTAGTCTGTAGTAATTTCATAGATATAAACTCATAGCCCATCTTCACTTTCCCCTCTCCCCGTTATTCAGTCTATCCCTTAAACTTTCCCATCTTCACTCTGCTATTCCGACCCCTCACTCCTGCATCAATCTCACGGTCATCTTGCATGTCACAAATCCTTGGGTATGGAGCCTATAAACCAACTGGATTATACTCGATGAAGCTGACCAGGTGTTGCTTCGCTGGAACTTCTGACAGGTCTCTGCAGAAGAATAGCTTCAGATCATTCAAATGAACATGATCCTTTAGTCCTGCCTTCTTGACTTTAATCAATGCCCTTGTATTAATGTCATAAGGTCAGCCAGTCTGATTATGCCATGCAAGAGTTCTGAGGGTATAGAGTCCTTTCCACTTAGTCTACAATTTTTGATCATGTGCTTTGTCTATTCCAAATCGTCCTAGGAGGACTAGATCACCATCCTGTAGTTTCTCCCATTTACTTTCTGCTACCTCTCTGGTATCTGCCCATTGGGTCATCTTTTTCCTTGCGAGATGCCTCATTTCCTCAAGGGTTGCAAGTTGTGCTTGAAAATGTTTCTCTGAAAGTGCCTCATCAGCCCAATGCTTCCCCCCATCTAGAATGCAATTTGTGATTGCTGAGACTGCAACTCCCATACTTAGAGGCTTATCCCAACCTTTGACAGATGGGTTAAAAGCAAACAAAAGCTCCAAAGGTCTCAATCCATGAACATTCAACCTCTGCATATTAATAGAGTGAATGACAGTATCAAGGAATGTATCCCATTGGTTTATCATATCAGGGTTATTGAGAACTGTCCTTTGAAGTCCATACATTACAAGCTGAATGTAATGCTCTGAGAGACCTACAGATGACGGATGTGTCTTAGGTGCTGGAAAGTATCTGACTAAATGTTCCTCAAGCTGATATCAAAACTCACCAGAAACAAAATATAGTCCATTATCAGTGTGGACAGCCCTAGGCCATCCAAATGGGCATACAATCTGTGCAAGGAGAAGGTTAACAGCATTGGCTCCTGAATTGCTGGGGACTGCCTGCGCAAAAAGGAATCAAGAGAAGTAGTAAACTCCAATAATGATGTAGCTATTGCTGGATAACGTGATTGAGGCAATTTTCCCAATGTAGTTGAAACCAAGTATGTCTAGGTGCTGTAGGTGAATGATCAGTAACACACCCATAGATGGTTTTAATGACCCAACCATCTGGCACTTATCACAGGTCTGGCAGTAGTATTGTATAACTTTTGCCAATGTAGGTTAGTAAAATCTTCCAACTAAGCTTCGAGCCATTATCCCTGAAGCAAAGTGCCTGTGGTAGTCCTTCCATTGATAGAGAAAAGCTTGAACATTAGTCTGTCGAATGCAAATTGACTCAGTCACATCCTTCTCAATATAGATGATATAATTCTTGTCTGCAGCTGGAAGGTCTGCAAATGTTGCTGACACTGTGACACTACCATGAATCAACTTAAACTTTCATGGCCATAGCCTCAATAGTCTTCGTGCATGCCTGCTTAGCAGCTCATCCTCTAGGGTCAAGAAATCATCTAACTTCCTAAATAATTTGTACCAAATAATGGCCCAATACCAGGTATCAATTAACCACTGTTCCCATCCATTCAATTCTACTGTCAATCCCTCTGTTACCTCTGATCCATCAGGGTCACTTGCTACCTTATTGCTTCTCTCATCATGCTGATCTCTCCTTCTTTGTTCCGCAGCAGAGATTTCCCTAATTTCCTGGCCAGCTGGAGGAATCCGACGCATACCATCTGCAATCACATTTTGTTTGCCCAGGATATGGATGTACTCAACATCATATTCTGACAACTTGATCTGCCATCTGGCAATCCTCCCATAAATGCCATCCTTCTTTAGCAAACTAACTCATGCTGAATGGTTACTGTAAACCTTTGTAGGATATTCTGAACCTACAACCAACCATTGAACTTCAGTGAGGCACCTTAAGACTGCAAGTGCTTCCAGTTCTGTTGTCATGTAGTTCACCTCCACTGGGAGAAGCCATTTTGAAATACACATAATGATTCACATCTGACTCTTAACCTTCAGACTATAACTAGTTCCTACTGCTGTATTGATAGGCTGGAAGAAGATACCCCCAAATGCGAACTTGGATGCATCAGTTGCAAGGTGGTACTTGAGAGATTCATCTTCTCCAAACACAACATTCTCTAGTACTGCTGTCTTTATTGCCTGAAGTGACTAGTCCTGCTCTTGTCCCCATCTGAAACCAGTCACAACCTTCAAGTTCCTTGTCTTTGTCTTTCCATCAGCTCTCTAGGTGTGTGGTGGTTCTGGATGGAAGACGTAATGTCTTTCCTAGCTACAACGCTGCTACTTAAAGGAGGAAATACATGTGTGCCAAGCCTTGCTCATGGTTCACCC